>JPJV01003775.1:0-26469 GCA_000750745.1 Pseudogymnoascus sp. VKM F-4281 (FW-2241)
GGGGTGTGCGACTATTCTCTTTTCTGACGCTTGGGAATTGGTGAAGAGGGGGAAGTGTCGTCATGGGATAGGATGGGAACAGCGCATCGATGGCCCCTTCGTCATCGTGCTGTTCTTGTACTTGTGCTCGTGTGAGGAGCCAGAGCTAGACCTAGAGCTGATGAGGAGATGGATGGGAGTACGCTCCGGGTCTTGATGTCTCGCACGCACTGCCCTGTGTCACGTGGTGTACTGTACGTACGAACGTTAGGATCGTCGGTGACGACGCGGGCGGGATGGGGTTGTGGAGGTTGGGGACGGGGTGGGTGTGAGGGATGAGGGATTAGGGGATCGGAGGGTCCCAAAGTCCCAAAGGGAAAGAATGGATGTTGATGATCTCGTACATAATATCGTTCTGCATAGCTGGGGAGCGAGTTATTATGGAATTTGACATTACGGCTTTGCTCTGCGCAGGAACTAACTGTGGGTATTCTGGATTTCTAGATGTAGGAAACATTACTACAGATAATATCTCCTACGTCTAGAATGCAGCCTGAGGCGCAAAATCTCTTCTTTGCTATTTTTTGAATTCCGTTTGACCAAAATATGGCAAATACATACAACGGCGGGTTATGGTTGTATGTGACCGTTCTTGTCGAAAATGTCATATATAGATATCACTATGGCTGCTAATTCCAGGTTTCAACAAACGACCTGCTTTGTAAAAATTAAATGGCTTCCTTCTGTTGGATTCGTCCACTTCAAATTGGACACGGCATCCGACGTGGCTACCAATCCAGAGCACTACTGCGCACCGCATATCTCCTAACATATCCAAAAGGCAGACATCCCTACAAGCCGCTGCTCTTCCTTCCAACCCGACGCAGCTCAACTTCAATGCTGCCGAACACTACATTCATGTCTTCTTCCAAAATCCCCCCAGACCCGCAAAGCAACCTTGATGAAGTAGCCAAAAACATCCATGACGACCTCCGTCACTTCAAGCACGATAAATGGGGCTGGGTATTGTATCGGTGTTCGTATGGCGACGACGAAGCGTGGACTCGATTCCAGCAAATTATCCATGAGCGATCGCGCAAGGGGATGGCGGAGCGTGGCTTCCCTCTAGAAGTGGCAAACAGTCTAGAGTGGACATTCGTCTCGGATCGGACCTCATTCGACGGCGCTTCGAGGGACCAGCTCCGCCAGCACTTCTACGCTTGGGCGGCGGCGGCGGAAAAAACTGAACAGCTACGTGCTGTGGATAACGAGAGGAATTGGACCGGCGACAAGTCCCAGCGGTATATCTACTTTATCCAGGTTGACGAGGAGGCGCTACGGAGTGTAGTAGATGCGGACCCATCTGATAGTCTAGACGAGGGTTGGGTTAATCTAATACGCTGCCGCGACGGGGATTTGGATTTGGATTGGAGGCAAAGGGAGAAGGAGAATGTGGACGAGGAAGATGGTGATGAGGGATGGATGATGATTGCTGCGCACATGGTTGGGCCGGATTTTTACGATGCGATCGGACGAATGCCCCAGGACTGGTATACTTTCTATACGCCGCCACCGGGGTTGGTTGTTTATTAATACTACATGCTACAGTATAAATCACGACTAGTTCCACTCTGTAATGTTAGTGCTAGAGGATTAAGTAAACATTATCAAGATCTATTCGAGAGGAAAACACCTAATAGGTGTTGGACTTGCTTGTGGCATTTGTTATATAAAAGCATAGATCTTCCTGTATTATATGAAATTAAAGCCTATATCTTATACAGTTCTATTTGCGCGTTGTCGAGTTATGTTATAATATAACTGTTACTCGCGACTAGGCCATTTCGTGGTTGGGCCGGAACATATACAATAACTTCGTGCCTCCTGACCTAGTTCCCTAGAGTCCTGTGAGACCTTGGGCTTACGCTTTACAGAAACCTAGCCATATCTTCGTCGGGAAAGGACGCAATGCACCTCTTGGGAGACAAAGTTGTACTGCGAAAATGGGTCTCTCGTGACAATCAAAACTTTGTCGGCAAAGGATGCAACTGAATTTACTGGGAAACAGCACAATAGATCTGGAATCGGATAACTACGTAGTGGTTAGCTAAAGCACTTGCGAATTTGGGCCTCTGCCCCAATTTAGATCACTTATGAATCTGTGAGAGAAGATAATCGTCGTTTAGGAAATGTTACTCTTTCCGTAACCATTTATTCCACATCCTCTTTCTCTTCGTCCAGCTCGCCTTCGTCGGGTTCGGATTCGGATGGAGCCTGCCTAGACACCCCCTCCCTAATATCCTCGAGGGATAGTCCCCACTCTGCAGCTACTTCCTCCTTCCACGCCTCCACCGTGGTCTCGCCATCGCCATCCTCGTCATAATAAATATTCAAAATGCTCGTATCATCCTCCGTGGGCCGCGCCCCTTTCGGCATCCGTACACTCTTCCTCCTCGGCCCGACGTACATATCCGTTCCCTGCCGCGGGATGGTCAACCACTGGTGCGTTGCGTTGCAGACCATAATGTCCGCGCCGTCGTCAGGAGAGCGCAGACGTTGGAGACATTCGTGGCAAAATTCGTTCGAGCAGTATATACAGTGGTATAACTCATGCTCAAGGTCAGCCACGTTAGTGCAGTTCTTGCCATTTTTAGTGCGACCGTCGCATGAGAAGGTGGTATAGAAGTAATCGGTGTTGATCTTTGGTGTGTGCACCAGCTGCAGAAAAGATAGCTTTTGAAAAAGGAGGCTGTGCGCTAATTCGGTCTCGGGGTCTCTGACTGCCTGTTCGCGTTGTTCGCCTTGGAACTCGGATCCATCGACCTCGCCTTGTAACTCAGATCCCTCAGCCTCGACCTTAGGTTCAGTCTCTGTGGCAGCTACGAGATTGTCGAAGTACTTTCTGGCGGCTGTAATGCGTTCGACTTGCTGCGAGGCGTCTGGGAACCGGGTCTTGGCATCTTTGATTGTTTCCTTGGCCAAATTGGTAACTAATTCTAACACCCGTTCCTTATTCACGTCGTCGTTTCCCACGATGTCTTTGGCTTCGAAGTGCAGTTCGTCGGTCACGAGATCTGGCTGGCCGGCTAGAGACAGGGCAACAGTCGCCTTTATGAAATCCTGGTAGTGATACAGCGTTTTATATATGGAATAGAACCCATCAAGATCGTTCTCAATTATATTGTCCGAGAGGATCTGGAGTGCCAGTCTGATTCGCGGCTTGAACACCTCTCTAGCCTTCGCCTTCTCGCCACGCAGCCCATACAGCGCCCCCAGGAACCCGACCGCGTCACTCTGGTAGATCTCAGATTCGGGCTCGGCCAGCTCGGTCAGCGCTTTGATGTGATCCATATGCTCCCCCTTCACCATGCTCTGAAAATAGTGTTGCGCCAGCGCCGTGGTAGCGCGTCGCTGCGCTATCAAGGCGTTGCCCCCGCCTAGTTTGACGAGCAGGTTGCGGCTCTTCCCCCACAGCAACAGCGCCTCGCCAAGGGCCTCGGCGCCACTGGGTGATTCGTTGTACATGTACGCCGCGAAGCCTCGGTCGCAGAGTAGCACCCCGCAGATCTCATCCCTAGCGAAGCGATCTTTCTCGTCCATCTCAGCGATGCGGTCCTCCTTTAGCGCTGGCGTCGCCGTCGCCCTCTCCATGGCGCGCACAATTCCTTTGAGGAGGTCTGGATGCCCCTTCGTTACGGTGAATATCTTCGAGATGAGAGACTCATGGTCGAGGTCTTGAGCAATCATCTTTAGAATACTGACTATCCTTCCCTTCCCTTCCTCGGTGGCTAGTGAGGTCTTCAGCACCTCCCGCATTCCCTCTACATTCTCGAACCTCAATACGGACTTTAGATAGCCTAGCTGTGCCTCCTTTGCCTGCTCTAGGTCCAGGTCGTCACTGTTGCGCACATCCAAATAGTACGTCGCCGCGGTCTCTACATTGCCCACCTCGTAGTTATACTGCCCCAATAGCAAACGCAACTCAGCAAGATCCTTCGCTGCTGGCTTAGGCGTGGCACCCTCTTTCTTTGCCTCTTTTAGCGCCAGCTCCATGTGCTCGATGGCCGTATGTGTCCGGTTCTGACCGAAGTGCGTTACCCCTAAGCCGCGGTGGCACAACCAGCTAGGGTTTTCCTTATCGATGGCGAGCTGGTAGAATAACAGGATGGTGTCGGCCTTGCTATACTGTGTGGCCGCAGCCTCAGCGAGGCGCTCGTACCAGAGTGAGTTGAGCTCATCGTCTGGAAGACCTAGGAAGCTCTGGCACCAGTAGCTTATGCCGTCCCAGTCGATTTTATCGTTAGTGGCGCTAATAAAGGAGGAGCTTGTAGAGCTGGTCGAGCTGGCTGCGTCCGATATAAGGGGTTTAGTGTTTTGCTGAAGCCTCTTCTTGTCCTGTTTCCGGGAAAGAGTCAGCGTGCTTTTATTGAGGCTGTAGGCTAGAATGGCGAATCTGAAGGGGTATGTGACTAGAAGACTTACGAGATCCATGAAGCTATCGATCCAATTATAAGCGCTAGCAACATTCCACTCTCTCTCCCTCAAGAACCCCTCAACGACAATTTTCACGAGCTCCTTCAAAAAGGTCCATATCGGACTAATAGCAGTACGCGCCTCCTCCCGCCACATCCCATCTACTTTTCTCACAACTGCTGGGTCCGTCAACCACTTCTGCAGGCCCTCTATCTCTTCCACGTCCCAACAATACACCGGTTCGAAATCAACCCTGTGACGCCGAATAATCTGATCGTCCTTGAACAGCCTATATAGGCTCTGACCTATCACTGATTTCTCAGGCGGTGTTAGCGTCCCTTTGTCGTTCTCCTCGAGATAGCGTAGCTTATCCAGATGGTATGGCAGCCAGAGGACGAGGTACGCTCCGATATCCTTAGTCTCTTTCATGTGCTCACTTTCTAGGTACTTGAACGCACGGGTGACATGGGTGTGGTGCGCCTCGAACTCATCTACCGCGATGACCGCTTGACTGTTGTGCAGAGCGGAGGCGACATCGAAATTGAAATTGAACTTCTCCCTAATCGCCTTGTGTGCGAGGTCCCACAGGAAATGCCCGCAGAGCTCCTGGTCCACGTTGTTAATAGTAATGGTCATGCTAATAGTGGAGCTGTCCTCGGGCTTGGCCAAGGTCTCTTTTTTCTTCTGAAGAAAGGTCTTAACGCCGTCTTGGCCGTATACATAGTTATCATCGAGCTTTAGAATGGCCGAGTACTTGTTCGCGATAATATATTGCAGGGACGCGAGGGACTTTGTGTTAGAGTATATGAACTTTAATGCTGTTAGTTAGCCATGCATATAGAGCTGGTTTAGGGAGGCATGAAAGCTCACCATAGCAGCCTCGAGTTGGTTTAACGTCAAGGTCTCACTGCTAAACAGCACCCATTTCAGCAGCTCGTTTAGCTCGCTGATCTCGGCCACCGTCAATGACCGCTGGAGTTCCTTGATGGCCACTTCATGGCTCGTCACCGAGCGGTCTAGAATGAGGTCTAGGTTTTCGACCGCCGTCCGTGTGCTCAGTAGGCGGATCACGTCGCTGAGCCCAAACTGTAGGAGGGAATAGCTTCCGCTGACGTTCTGCGGCAGCTTCTCGATGATCTTGACCCGTGCCTTTTGCTGGTCCGAGTCGGGCTCCGCGTGCTGAAGCACGCCCTCTTTAGTGAGCGCATTGTCGATCATGATGCCCATATCTGACTTGTTATGATCCTTCATTTTGATTCGCATCGCACTTTTGCTATTGTCATCGCTTAGGTTAGAGTCGAACAGTTCGTCTGTCCCGCTCAGAAGCACGCGTACCCGCCTAGGCGATGCACCGGCTATCTTAGGGCCGAAGACGAATGTCAGCAGCTCCTTGGCCTGGTCGCCACGCAGGTTTTCAAGCCCGTCGAACACGAGGTAGTACACGGCGCCAGACACGGGTGCCCCAATCTTCAGCTCCTCCCACAACATGTCCAGACTGTCAAGACTTGCCAAGCGGCGGATCGCGCCAGGTCCAGCTTCGCACGCTTTCCCGAGCTCTTTTTGAAAAGTGACGTCGACGCGTGATATCTGGAACGCCATGTATTTCAGAGCCGACTGCACTGGGCTATTATCATCATATGACTTCTTAATGCTAGCAGAAAAGAAGTAGTGCGCTACGTATGTCCGTCCCTTTTGCTCCTCGAGGCGTTTCGTGATAAGAGCGCTGGCTGTAGTCTTGCCTGAAGACTGGGGCCCCGATACAAGGAGAATGTTCGAAGAGGGGTCCTTGTCCTTGGTAGGTGTTGTCCAAGCAGTGTAATCATCGTGCTCCCATATCCAGGACCCTGTGCCCTTAACCCACTTGTTATAGATGTTGGTGCACGTCTGCGTGGTGTTAGTGTTGAGGTGCACCTTTGGGTCCACACCGAGTGTGTCGCGAATCTTTTCAAGCGTCTTGGTGCGAATGGCGTCGTCATTGAGGGACTGTACGCCTTTCTGCGTCTCCTGCACCACCTGGTGTATCTCCTCATTTATATTCCCGAAGATGATAAGTTCCTCGAGGACGCTCGTAATATTGTCCTTCGACTCAACCACCATAGTGAGAGTTAAGGTCCCCTCAATAAAGTGCTGGTGCTGCTGCGCCTGCTTAAACTTGGCCATCTCGTCGCGTAGGCCCGAGTCGTCCTCGAAGATGGACTTAGCTTGCTTTAGGATGCGCTTCCGCGTGCTACTCTGGCGGTACTTGACGACGTGGGCGCAGAGCTTAACGAAGCTGATCATGACGTGGTGGATATTCTTAACGAGCTCGGGCTCGATATCTTTCTTCGATGTGTAGATATGAAACTGGGCTAGTGCTGAAGACACTTCACCGAAGACATCCCCGATGGCATCGTTGTAGCCTTTGATGGCCTCTGGAATGTTGAACACGAAGAAGAGCGCGCTGCTAGTGATGTTGGCCGCTGATGCAGGGATGGGAATCTAAAATTGTTAGCAAGCATCTAGCTAAGCGCGTGGAATTCAACATGCAATCGAAGATGCAAGGGAAGCAGCCCCGAGAAGCACCTTTAGGTACTTGAGCGAGTTGAATCCCACCGTCCTTGCCTTCTCCCATTTATCCGGCTTGTCGGTATCGATGCCGTATGATGGTTTAGTGGCTTTATCAATCATCCTCTGCACATCATCAAACCCCTTTACTTCGCCTCTCTGTAGCGACTCGTGGCATATGCTCTCAAACGCCTTTTCTGCCGCGTTCCACATTTCCGTCATCTCCATATTCTGCTTGGGCGGACTCCCCTCCGCTGGTGCGTTCACTTGTTGAGCCTTCATCTTGCAACTGGTCTGTTAGGGATGGAATGCAGGTATGATAATTGGCAAGCTAAATCCGGGAAATGAGTAGAGCTCATTTTGCTTTGAAGATATCGAGGGCGATCCTAGAAGAAGTAGAAAGTGTCTGGTTACACAAACCGCTTGGCGTGGCGTAAATTTGTGACGTGGATATGCAGCGGCTGTAGGCTGTCGCAGCATACCCTACTTTTTAAATAATAGCTCTATCAGATGATGGTACGGGGTAAACCGACTCGTTGCCCAGTGTGACCTGTTGCAACGTAGAGGACGCCCTACTGTCCCATGATAAATGCGTTGGCCCCAAGGCGACCACTCATGCTCTGTTAAGCATGGGCGAAGTCTATCATGGCCGCCACGGGGCTGTGGGAATGGCCTCATCCGCAGGGAAGATGGAGAGGAAGATGGGGGGTAAGACGAGGGGTTCATGCAATTGCCGCGTTATGGGTCCAGTAGTACGACGGGAGCGGGAGCGGGGGGGATCCCATAGTGGCATAAGACTAGGCGCGTTGCGGCTAAGACAACCTCACGTTTTCGCCTCTGACCAATGAGAACTAACCCCCGCATCTTGCTGTGTCACTCGCACCCACTACAAATGAGCTAAGACCTTCTAACAGCTACCTTGCAATGGTAGTATAATGCAGAGTAAAATACGATCTAGATTACAATATACACATTGCTTAATATACCTCCTATACCTCTATTATAGCGGCTATACGCTACTTCAAGGAAGAAACACTTAAGCTATTTATGCTGAACGAGCTGTACTCGGGCATACGCCGGCCAGAGGAGACAGAGCCAGCGGATTCCAAGCCGGGTTTTGTAAACAGAGCTTTATCGAGCTGAGGAGGAAGAGAGCAGGTGGAAGGAACGTTGGAAAATACGAGTGAGTATAAAGATGGAAGGAGCGTCAGGGAAGAAGGGACGAACCGTAAAGAAGCCGCCGAAATAGTTCAGGATAAACTCGGACAGCCAGTCTTGATCTGCCGGCACACTCAAGGCGACAAGAGCGGATTCTCGAATCTCTTCTCACTCGCGCCCCAAAACTGCGGCGGGGCGTAAGACTTCCCATTATTCTTATCTAGGAACCATTCTCGCGTGCCCTTTATGGTCGTCGCGGCCGGTGGCTTGGAATTCAACAGCGTTAGGTGGACGGCGAGCGCTTCGTCTATTTCCTCATTTATTAACTCGAAGTTCGGGAGATGGATTAAATGTGTTAAATATGGGCTCTCGCGGCACTCTTTTATCCTCGCTCTGCTTTGTAATGCAAGTTCTAGTTTCCCAGCCTGTCCCGGACCCCGTCACCAGCCGCTCAAAAAGTATTTCCAGTCGTTATGATAATCCCGCACCTATTCCGACGTTGATTTCTTATCCTTCTCATCCAATCTATCCTGTCGCTCCCCCATCTCCGCCAACTCCGCTTCAAACAATATCAGATTCCCCGCCGACAGCCGATCAAAGCGTCGGAATATCGTTGTCTTATTGGGGTCTGAGGGGAGCTTCTGGGGTACTCGAGGGAAGCCATTTAAGGATTTTGTGGTGGACAGCTTGTAGCCTTGATTCATTTGCTGATTATCATCGGGGACGGATTTTAGGTCTGCAGGATGGAAGTTATTGCGATTTTAAAAGGAGGTAGTAGAGAAATGCGGGCAAGTGTGCCGCCTCATGCAGCCTTGCTGGGTGCCATTTTCTCAGCCCCCAACCAACGCTATGTTGCATGGACACGTCAGAGAGGTTTGAGCCTCACCAGAAGGGTGTCCATGTTGTGCCTTGCAACTCTGGGCCACTATTGTCGGCCGTTAGTTGCGTGAAAACTCTTTTTGACAATCGATATTGTTATTCGGTTGTGTTTCTACTAACTCATTTTTTCCAATTCCAAAAATTGATTCTGCCCACGCATGCTGTAAAAGCTGTGTGATATGTTCAAGTGCATACACTGTCATGACCATCCTACCCGTTAGTTTTATGCGACATGCCATAGACTCTTTAGACATTGTTTACAGAACCACGGCCGATTATTCCCTAAGAGTATTGATGATGGCGAGCTGTTGAGATTCATGGAGACCTACGAGGAGAAATGTCGGATACGGGGGTATGTATATATGTCCGGCCCAACCGCGAATAGCTTATGCTATATATACTATCCTCCCCCTGTAGATAATTGTGTATTTCTAACCTATATGTATTGAAGTAACGCCATGGACGTAGCTGTGGAAGTGGGGGCTGTTTGACATATAATCTCGCACGGAACACACTTAAAATATATCCTGGATTTATTTGTAATATTCCCTCAAGAAATTCGAATATATCATCAATCTCATCAGGGATTTTATACCAATGGCCTAACCTGGAATAGCATTTTCAAGCTATCTCCATCCCGAGTGAGGAGAGGCACCGAAAAGCCTCCTCTCCTAGCTTGCACTTCACCTTCTCATCATCTTCCCCATGGCACAAGAGAACCGGCGTCGTCAAGCTTGTCCGTTCTCTGTTGGGCGTCACAGCATCCACCGACAAGATATCTCTCACCAAACTGACCGCCATAAGCGGCGGCTCTAGCGACTCCCCGTCCGCCTCGTCATCAGCGAAAGGGTCATCTTCTTCCTTGATCGGCGCAACGACATCCACGATATCGTCCCGAAATGGCAGCCATCCACTCATCCCAAAATAGCCACCTAGCGGAAACTCCAGGCTCAGAAGAATAGCCAGAGACATCGCGCATCCTTGACTCAACCCCCCCAGGACGATATTCTCCCTCGGAATTGTCTCCAGCTCTCGCGTAATAATAGACCGCACATGCTCCGCCGACTCCGCCAAGCCCTGCACCTGCGTATCCCTGCGATACGACGGATCTTCTACAGAAGCGATATCAAACCACTGGTTTATCACTGCGCGGCGGAAGACGCTCGAGCGCCGCTTTCGCGCGTTGGGGAAGATGAACTTTGTGCCTGGGAAAGCGACGGTGAATGTAAGTCCTTTGGATGAGATGCCGGTCTCGAGGAGCTCGGTGCCAAATTTCTCGCCACTGTTTCCGAGGCCGTGAAGAAGAATGAGCGTGTGTGTGTGTGTGTGGATGTTGGGAGAACGATAAAGTGCCCAGGCTGGTTTGCGTTGGATGCGCTAGACTTGGACATTACTGACTGCGGGAATTATTTCGCGGATGCAGGTTGTCCGAGGAGAAAAGGATATCGACACACATCTATTCCGAGTTAGATTGCCAGGCTTTAGATACTCCTCGGCGCGGGTAGATGTGAATGGGGAGATGCTCCTGGCAATCAACTTACGCAAAAACAATAACCAACAACCAACCAACAACTCCAGGCTCCAGCAATTCGAGTACAAACTCACCGTTGGGTCACGTGAAAAGTGTCAACTCTGCATGGATGTAGTCTGGCAGGAAATAATACATGAAGTAATTGTATATTTATTCATATATCGTATATATTCATAGATAGGGCGGTTTTAAATATGTAAACGAACATCAAACTCACCGCTACTCATCAACCTTATAACACCAAACCTACACAGCCTAATTTAGGCAGTGCGCTTCAGAGAGTACAGACCCCTCTCAATGCTGTTCAACAGGATATACCCGCTCTTGAAGTATGGGTACACGCTCCACGACCCGAAGAACTCTACCTCACCACCAGCCGCATCATCCTCAGGGTGGCAATCGAAGAATCCAACCTCCTTGAACCCCTTACCGGTGGGGTCCTGAGCGACGGAGCTCACATCGACGATACGAAGTCCCGAGCCGTAGTTGGCCTGGTAGGAGATGCCATCGATAATGTACTGGTTGTGGTCGATGGACTTGACGGGCGACTGGTAAAGACCCGTGTATTTCGGCTTGGCGAGACTGCTGACGTCGAAGATGTACGTAGTGGTATGGCCGTTTGCGGCCTCGCCGGTCCCGTCCTTCTCGTCGAGCTCGTCGTCAAGGAGGAGGTACGCCATGTTCTCTGGGTCGACGATCCAGCCCTGGTGGGTGTAGGAGGAGCCCTCGTATGGAGTGGTGGAGATTTGCTTGGGGGCGGACTTGTCGGTCATGTCGACGATGGTGAGGGTGTCTTCGTTGTAGTTGAAGCAAACCTCCTTGCCATTGTACTGGGTGTCTGGGCCCTTGTAGATGACGCATTGGGCTGGGGGTGTTAGACTAGGCTCTGCGTGGGGGATCAGGGAAGAGCGGGCTCACCATCATGCACGTATCCGTCCTCACTGGCGCAGCCGGGCGATGTGGGGTTTGCAGGGTCTGAGACGTCAACCATGAATAGGCCGCCCTTGCATGACGTGCTGCGTGCAGTACCGACAGCGTAGATCATGTTGGCCTCCTCGTGCGAAACGATGTTGTGGGAGCTGCCGAAACCCTCAAACCACGCTGTGAGGTCCGTTGTGATATCAAAGACTGTTGGCTTGGTGACCGTCAATAGCTAGTAGTTCCGTTAGAATATTCTTATCATCGACTCGTTCCCAGGGCTGATATACTTTACGGAGGTCAAAGACTTGCAGGCCGTGCCCTGGAGCTTCAGATCCAATGTAGCAATATCCATCAACGACCTTCATGTCACGCCATATGCTATCCTCCGTCTGGGTAGGAAGTCTGCCCAAGTATTTGATCTGGCCATCCGCAATCACCTCCACAAAGGCGGTTCCGTCTGTCTGCCCGATGGCACCAAACTCACGGCCATCTTCGGACGTCCAGCCTATAAATTATCTCAGTCAGCCACCCGGCAAAACCAACTCAGTCAAAAGACATACCCCAGATATCATTGCCTTCCTTGGTTTTGCTTCCCATGTCTTGGTGGCTCATGAAAGCCTGTAGGTCCACGCCGTTACAGCTGTACTCTCCAGCCTTGCCATCGGTACAGGCCTGCACCTTTTTGGTGGACTTCCACTTTCCAGCTGCGAAGTATCCGTCATTACGGAGCTTCTCGCGGGAAGACACCTTCATGTCCATCAACCGCTCCATTGCCACATGGTTGGTGGTCTTGATGGTCCTGCTGGTGACCAGGGTGGCGGCACCCAAAGCTGCAATGAGAGAGAGCTTCATGATGGCAGCGTAACTTGATAATCAGAAAAGGGCAAGCAGTGTCTCGTGGATATGGGAGTAGAGGGATTCGGGCAATGGCCTGGCATCCCATCCTTATATACCCATTGTCCATAACACGATGGAGCTATAGGCTCTCCACAACACCTCTGGACGGGAGAGGCAAGGCTATCGTCGTAAGCAAACCCTGGCAGCAAAGGCGATAATCACCTATCCTAATGAACGAAAAGGATGCACTTACGGGCACCGAAGCAAAAACGAGGCCGTGGGGCCGGCGATCAATGATCACAGTGGCAGATTGAGATGCAGCTACTGGTCCGTCACCACGCCCACCATTCCCAGAACTGATAACCTAATCGCATAAAGGCAGGAGGGACATTACAACGCAGGATCGCGTGCGCGACGCTGCTTGGCAGGGACGGAGCTGCTGGGTGAGTTGACGCACTCCACTGTACCCAGTGTAATCCAGTGTAATCCAATGTAATCGCCAAGAGAAACTTGCCAAGGGTCTAAACCAAAGCTCTTTCCTCAAATGGTCCGTCTCCCGGTGATTTGCGGGGGATCGGTCCTTAGAAGCCTTAAATTCCACAACAGGAAGCTTGTGAGTGCTGATAGCACGAGCTGCGCCTTTGCCTCGGTGCGCACCTACTGCAGTTAGTTTGATAATTTGTGCTGTTTGCGTCTGATACTGGTGATACTCAACACCCGGCTACTCTGGATTTAAGTTAGTGCGGCCGCCGCGGCAGTTGGGCAACTGCCAACAATATCTCGGGCTAGCTTCATCCGGAAGTTCAACGAGCGCGAAATGTTGACTTTGAGTTGAGGGTCTTAGTATCTCTCAAATCAATTGCGCCGTTCCAATTCAACGAAGACGTAAGATGGTGTGTCGCAGCTCCGTAACTATTTCCTGGCACAATCACATCGACAGTGACTGCGTTACCATTTGTTTGGCGTGCCAAGTGAGCATCGTGACTATTGCCTTCATTGGCATGTGATGGCGATACAAATGGTTTGTACCAATCCTCAAGTATGTACGTTCAGTCTTGGACACACCATATTTACCAAAACAATGATTAGAAACACTGCAGTGGTGGAAACTAGGCACAGGGAAGTCTGTCGGGTTACTTGCTACCTTGCCGCAAAATGTAGTTTTAACAGGATAGCTCGGACTCGTTGAATCAAAAGGATAGCGACGGGATATCAAAACTTGGCTTTAAAAATGATTAAGCTTCATGGGGAAGTTCGACGGCATTGTATGTCGGCTCTGAGCTGAGCATTATTCGGCGCTGTTCCAAATCAAGGAAGACATAAGAGAAAGCCATATAACCTGACTGTTGGGGTGAATCGCTCGACGACAAGGGTCCTAAGCGTTCATTTCATAGTGGAGAAGAGATAGTCGCTGCAGTGCCGGTGGGGTGAGCTAAGAAAGAGGGGTGCATATGTTTAGGATAAGCCCATGTTCGTCGAAGCATATAGCAACGATGTTGTATGTCATCACAACCGCACATATACCATGACTAGGATTGCAAGTTACGGGAAAGCCGGAGTCTTGACAAATCTTTCGTCGTCAGTATGTAATGACTCGTTCTCTATGAAGCAATGTAGTAAAAAACCCAACCCAACGGCGAGAACATCCAGACACCAGGTATGACAAGAGCCCTCAGGAAAAAGCAAGTTCGAAGTCATCATGGAGCAAGCGCTAGAGCACCCTAGCCTAATACCTCTCTTTCCCCATCCTCTTCCTCTTATCTTCCCGGCCTTCGGTAGCCAACTCCGCCTGCCAAACGTTAGTCACGGCCCAAAGAAGGAAGGAGAAGCAGGCACCGACCTTAATGCCGCGGAGTAGCCCAATTATCTCCTCCTGGCCATGCAGGAGCGCAAGGTTGATTTCCGATGTAGTTTTAGGACGGAGATGTGCAGACATGCGAACCGAGGTCGCAAAGTTCTCAGCCGCAGCCACTACTCTGCGACGAAGAGACTTTACGGAGCGCGGTGAAGAAACTTCATATTCTGCCTGAAGACCAAGGAGGTCACGAGCTTCAGCGTCGGCGGAGGCAGGGACCTAGCATACCGATGGGTTACAATGCGGAACAAACAGGGAGATAATGTAGGGAACTCACCGGCTCGCACTTGTCCTTGAGGCGAGTGCAGCGAGTGCACTTCGTTGAGCGAGCTGGAAACTCACACTCGAATTCTGGCTCGGAGGCTAGAAATTTCAGACAGCGCTGACAGGTGTGTCGATCTAGGCTGACGGGAGGTGGGGTGGTTGCGCCCTTCTCTGGGTTTTTATTGTTTGCTTCTAGGCCTGGAGAGGGAGAGGGAGTGCAGGAGCGGGTGTGCCGACATTGACGACGGTGACGGTGACGATGACTTGGGGAGTTTGAATCTTCGTCGTTATCGATGACCTCACGATGGCGCTTTTGTCTTGAAACGTGATGGACAGAAGCTGCCTCTTTCTGGGTGGTGTTACCCATGTTGTGATGCGTCCAGTTTGATGCTGTGGTTGTTGTCACGCGCACGGGTTGGGCTGTAGGTGAGAACAAAACAAGGTAACAAACAGAGTGTTGTTGTATTGTTGTTCACTTTCACGCTTACCTACAGACGTCAATCAGTAGGTGAAATTCATCGCGAGTTTTATCGTGTTCATTATAAATTTATCCAGCTACCTACTGTCCTTTACCAGGGCGCAAACTCAAGGTAGCATATGACAGTAAGCTTTTACCTATCAAAAAGAATTTGGGAGCATTTCAGCAGTGGACACTTGAAGATCTGCTAGGCCGCCCGTTAAAAGTAATCAAGAAGTAGCTATAATTGGATATCTTGAACTAATTAACTAAGAGATAGTGACAGGATATAAAACTCGGCTTGAAAAATTGACCTCAAAACTAAAGCATCAGCACCTCTTCATATTATGGCAGTTAAACCACACCTCATTATCCGGCTCTAAGAACCAAACTCAATAAGCATTATTCCATCCGTTCTTATCATGGCCTCAAACCGGCACCTCCACCTCATCCTTCTCATGCGTAGCAGTCTCCGGTCCCGAGCCGGAACCCTTCGAGTCAACATTAGCCCAAGAGTCATCCTCAAACTTGTACAACTCTGGGCAATGCGTTGGCTCCCTTCTTCGCAAAAAATTGGGTATATTTTTCATCCACCAAGGCAACACAGTGAAAAGCTGATACTTTGAATGCGTTCGTGTCGGCACCGCAAAGACGTAATCCAGCTCCTCCAGCGTACGCTGCTTTGTCTCAGGCATGAAGCAGAAGATGAGAAAGAGCGCGACGAGGTTCATAGCAGCGTAGAAGCCGAAGGCGCCGGATGTGCCAAAGGCCCGCAGTTGACGCGGGAAAGTGAGGGAGACGACGGTAGCCCAGAAGTTGTTGGTGGCGACGGCCCAAGACATGCCTATTTCTCTATGTGAGAGCGGGAAGACCTCAGCGGAGTAGGTGAAGGGGACCGGGCCTTCTCCGGGAGAATAGAAGGCATCGTAGAGGTAGACAAAAAAGAGGACGACGCCTAGATGGGCGGTCTGGTCTTGGGGGATAAAGTAGGCCATTCCGGCGGCGAGAAGGGTCCAGGACATGTTTGGGAACGTGAAGAGGAGGAGACCACGTCGGCCAAAGGTATCGATTGTCCAGATGGCGGGCCAGGCGAAGACGAAGTTGACGAGGCCGAAGCCGAAGGAGGCGAGGAGCGCGACGATATCAGAGGCGCCAGCGTTGCGGAAGATGGTAGAGGAGTAGAACGACATGATGTTGACTGTGTATTGTTAGTCTGTCCTGGCGGATGGAGACTGTATTGGGTTGCACTTACTTCCGCACATTTGTTGTGCCAACATAACGACACCCGAAGCTTGAGTGGCGCGACGAAGACGAGGGATCGTAAACAGTTCAATGAATCGAGTGAACATATTGCTGTTCTTCGAGAGTCCGGACTTCTCCAATAGCGCATCCTCGTAGACAAGTTGGGCGTGGATGAAGTACAAATCCCTGGCCGCCTGCAGCTCCGAGTTTCGTAGACGAACAAGGGATTTGTACGACTTACTAACCTGGCGCTTCTTCAGGAGCCAGCGCGGAGACTCGGGACAAAAGTAGACGCCTATAAGCAAAGGAATGACGGGAACAAATGCCGAGCCAAACTGAAGTCGCCAGACAAGACTGCCAGTGTGGACAAAGACGAGGTTTGCACATGTTCCGAGAAGGATTCCAAATGCAGTCCAGACTTGCCACGACATGACTAGACCACCACGAATCGTTCTTGGTGCAATTTCTGCAGAGTAGACGGGGACAGTGACTTCTTTCAGGCCCATTCCGATCCCGAGCAAGACACGACACACCACTAGCTGAGGCCATGTCTGTACGGTGGCTTCGCCGAAAGGAGCAAGCAAACTGAAGATGGCGGCAACAAAGATAGTTCCTCTACGACCGAGGATGTGGTTTATGGGATCGGAGATCCAAGCTGCACTATGGAGAGGTTAGAATATGAGCGGGCTAGCGCAAATGGTTCAAACGTACAATACGCAAATCGCAATGTACGGGGCTGCGTTGACAAACCCCACAATCCAAGAGTTCTTGTCACACGTTGCCGAGTTGGCAGGAATCTTGCAGAAATCACCCGTATCAGGAATCCCAAGCGCTGGCGAGAAGGTGAGGTTGGCTCCATTTGAACCTATGGACAATGTAAGCCGCTGAACTGCTGACACATCGAATGGCGAACCTACCGGTTTGATCCCACCCTTGAATAGCAGCGGCAACCGAGTTCAACATAATGGTTAAGTAGAGAATTCTTGGATGCTTCCACTTGTTGGTAACTTCCTCGCGCAAAATCTGGCGGTCTTCGTCACTGAGTTCGGTGATCTCGTCAATGCCGGCTGGGTTCTGTGCGACCAGGGCGCCTTTGATGAGAATTGGTACCATCTCACGCAGGTCAAATTCAGCAGCAAACTCCTCGACATCCTGGATCAACTGCTCCTTGGGAATACCAACAAGGGGGTTTTTGATTCTGTAGTGGTCTCAGTAAAGCTTCGGCTGAAGGGGAGTAAGTAACGGACTCTCCAGTAACATTCTCGGTCAAGGCTGCGAAACTGTCCTTTTCATGGCTTTTATCTACAAAGACGGAGCCCTTGCGTTTTTGTGGAGTAGTATCAGGAGTAAGATCCGCGGCAGCTTCTGTCGCTGGGCTGTGGTGATGAGGGGACGGTTAGCCTTGGTCACTATTTCAACTCTTCGGTGATCACCGGAGTTTGCCTACACGTCGTTAATCTCAGGTTCACCACTGGGGTCTGCCATATCTTGCAGCTATTAGCTGGCGCAATTAGAAGAATAGAATCACGATGATATGGAAATAGGTGGTGGTCTGATTGTGTATACTATTTGAAGGGACGAGAGTCTCGTGCTGTCGCTGCCAAAATCCTCATTTTCAACTCGGAGGGGAAGTTTATTTATGAGTAAGAGGTGTGCATATAAGCCCCCACCCAGGCTCACCCACGGTCAGCCATACTGACAGCATTAATCCCTGTTCAACGGTGTAGCACCTTATGCGACTGGCGGAATATGGAAGGGAGTGCGACAGTAATCTATGTTACCTATGGCCACATGATTACTGTGGCTGTGAGAGATTGCGAGTCAACCATTGAGATGTGAGAATGAACTGAAATACTGCCAGGGGTGGCAGCATCCGGAGCTACCCCGCATGGCGTTTTCAGTAAGCACTACCGCAGCGGTGCTCGGGGTCCTCCCTGTCGATGCGCTATTTGTTGATTAGGAATATGATATGTCCTTTGTTCTTTGTTTCCTGTTTATCTAATGAGCTGGTTGGGTCGACTTGACGGCTTCAACTTCCAGCTTTTGGAATAATGTAACCTCGCCTATGTACTATATTTCCTCTCTATATACAGTGCCGTGCTATAGTATTTTCGGGGTTGTATGTGCTCAATAGTAACTTCAAATATTGACTTTATTCAACAATGTGACAGCTAGGAGAAGGCTGTGAGAAGTACACCGTAGCTTTTATACTAGCTCTCATGTCCACTTTTTAAGCTCTCGCACGCCAACTTAATCACCCCACACCTATTCGTAGCTTTAGGTACTCATACACTTAATTTAAGCACGAATGATGGAAGCGAAAGAAGACAACAAATACCTTTCCAGAGCCCCTTCCGAGCGTCTTCACCACGACGACACCAACATCGCGGCTATCGCTTGAACTCTTATATCGTGTCCATCTTGGGCGCACTTAACCCTCTATGACCATACAATGACTTATTTCGGTAGATCCTCAGCCGGGATCCATTGGCAGTGTAGATACCTAGCAGGTGACGGCATAGGATTTCTCTAATAAGGGCTGCAAATAACGCGATTGGGCCCCCCTCATCCGTGATAGCTGCTCAAACAAAGCTACGAGATATTTACGGCCTTCGGGGTATGGTTCAGACATGTCGCCTTCGGCACATTTCAGCACGTCTGTTAAACAGGCAGCTATATCGGCTAACTTTTGCTCCTACAATGCCATACAGATGTAAGTAGTCATTTTGGTGGGAGGGCTTTTCGGTCAACTAACCATTCCAATACCGTGACAGTCTAGTGTTTCTTGATTCATTGAAGAAATAGTTCTCACAACATCTCGTGCGAGAAGAATTGGATATTGCAGATTAAAAGGTTCCTCGGTGGAGCTCGTAGTGAGTAGGCCCTGCTTCACACTAAGCTGCCACAGAAGCATCTGTAGCCACTGTCTTGATACCAATATGTCTAGTTGGTGCGTTTCGAGGCTTTCACATGCCATGGATGACGCAGCCAGTTTGCGGAGAACTTCAACAAGCCAGGTCTTGGAAAAGTCGGCGCTCTTCGACGTACTATTAACCATTGATAGGAATGTGCTATCGATGACGAGGAACAAGTTGACAAGGTTAACAAATCCGTATAAAAGCTGCGGTTCTTCGGATCCGAAGACTGCCGGTAGTTTGATTAATATGGTCTGGATTTTAATTCGGTTTTGCTGCTGAAGAGCATATGCCCTACAAAACGATTAACTTCAATCGAGGGACAGCTCATGGTATATACCTTTCGGTAACAAACAGAAGCCAGAATGTCCTTCGGTACCACTGTTCCTGTCTAGAATCCAGTTGGGATAAGTAGGTTTCGTCATCAAGTTTAATTGCTTCAGCAAACGAGATAGCTTCGTGAAGAAAATGTCGAGCTTGGTTGTGTTTCTCCAAGTTGCCGTAATAACCAAACAAGAAGAAAGATGTTAAAACGGTTGGCAGATTCGGGTTCTCAATGTAATTGCATTTATGGCGAATCCTCAAACATTCCTCGATTAACATCCCAGCAGATATGGTTGGAATCTCATTCGGCACAAAGTGTCCTGGGAGACTGAGTTGCACTATAGTTAGTGCTGCAACAGCCGTCAATAAAGCATACTCCCCAGGAGGTAGGGAGACCTGGTCCTCGAGCATTTTTGAGTTGAGATATCTGTTTCGATCCAAGACCGGCATTATGGGGAAAAGGTGGTCAAAGTACATCTCTATTAGCGGTAAGAGATCATCCACCGAAACCTGGATGCGCGGCCTTCTGTCAGGCCAGTCATCGTACGAATGTTCGGAAGCAGCTACTTGACGTGGAGCCGGGTTTGGCACTCCGTAGGTTTTAGGGTATGCTGGCGACTCGAGGAGTAGAGAGGCTGCATCATTGTGGCTCGCAACAGGCTCAATACTACTCCGTAAATTTGGTTCTAAGCTGTCCAAAGAGCACTCAAGTGAATATTCTAGTGGCTTTGGTGAGGAATCGGTGGTTGGTAATATCTGCTTCCCATCATAGACTGGCTCCCCGTCGCCTAGGAAAACAGATTCGAGCCCTCTGTTATCTTGATGCTTCTCGGGACCCCTCATCTTTGGAGAACGCAAGTAGGTGCACGTAAGCGACTTTGAACGGCAGTTCCGGCATGGTAGACAGGTGTCGCATCGGATCTTTTTCCTTCTGCAGCAATCGCAAGCACGACGTACACTGCCGTAGAAGTGGACCTCTGGTATTCTGCCAGGCCCACTTTCGCCATATGATCTGATCATTGCAAAGACTGCAATACTATTGAAGTCGTTTGACGAAGGTTATAAGTGATCCGTAAAATTTGGATTTGTGGAATTCTTAGTGCGAGAGTAATGGAGGTTATGTGACAGTGGAGGCATCAAGTGTTGTGGGGAAGAACATCCCCACAAACCTGGGGAAGGAACAAGGTTAATCCGTGGATAGGGGTGCGTGGGCATATAACGAGAAGATTGGTGAAGACCAGTCGAAACTGCGCTATTAAACAAAATAACATTGCAAGGACTATTCATAATTTTATCTAGAGTAAGGATAACATTAGATATTCCCAGCCATTATTTCGATTCACAAAATCAGGGTGATTCGCATAATGAGAATACATGGCAAAGATTAAAATATAATTTAGACCAATTCACTACATTTATTAAATCACTTTAATGCCTAAAAGGTTGTAGATCATTTAACACTGAAGAATATTCTTATTTCGATATTAGAGTAACTGCTACTAGATACCGAGCAACCCCAAAAGCCTCATGAATCAGTTCCAATGCTGACTGTATCACGGTATACTTCGACCTATGGTCCATCGATTATAGAAGCCGAATTGAGCCTAAGCTTTCTCAACCTCCTCAGCATACATAGCCTTCTCATTGAAAACATTAGAGTCTCCTTGGAACTGATCAACAACAGTACCCTTGAACTTCCGAGCATTGATTTTCCTTTCGAACAGGACATCGAGTTCGCCGTAGGTACGACCCTTGGGCTCAGGGAGTCGGAAGAAGGCCCATACCAGAATCGAAAAGCAAATGCTGCCCCAAAAAAATCCAGCCTTGCCCGCCCAAGCCCACGCAGTT
This sequence comes from Pseudogymnoascus sp. VKM F-4281 (FW-2241), assembly GCA_000750745.1. Lineage (NCBI taxonomy): Eukaryota > Fungi > Ascomycota > Leotiomycetes > Thelebolales > Thelebolaceae > Pseudogymnoascus > Pseudogymnoascus sp. VKM F-4281 (FW-2241). The sequence goes on from JPJV01003775.1 coordinate 21,228, forward strand.
GGGTTGAGCATGTAAGGGATAATGACGTTGTTGACAATGCTGAGCATGTTGTAGGTATTCCTGGCAAGGACAACGGTCTTGTTGCGAAGACGAGTGGACGGAAGCTCGGAAACAAGTGAATAACAAACCGGTCCGACGGTAGAGTCATATACGAAGGTGTAGATAAGTAACATGGAGCCGGTTGCCCATGACGCAGAAGTATTCCCATCGCCAGCAAGAGAGACGAAGCCGACTATGAAAAGGACCACGAAAAGTGAGGCTAAGCCTCCGACGTAGAGTGATCGACGGCCAAAGTAAGTCATTAGAACCCACGAGAAAAGCGTCCCAACCATCCCGAGACCGTATTGACCAAGAGACATGCTGAAAGAATTTGATGTGTCAAGCCCGGCCTGCACATAGAAGTAGGTGGAGTAAGACATAAGACCTGCCCCAGAAAGATTTTGTGCTGCCCAGGTGAGACATACAACTTCTGTACGTCGACGATCTATACCCTTGAAGCAGTCCACATACGATGTGCCTTCCGCAATCTCTTTCTCAAGCTCATTTGTATGGATGATCATGGCCACCGTCTCATCGACATTGAAGTTCGAGTCGCCTTTGCCGGTTAGTCGTAATAAAGATCTCTTGGCTTCCTCAATACGACCTTTGCGGACCAGCCACCACGGGCTCTCAGGAGCGAGGAACACGCCCACTAGAATTGGGATTGGCCACACCCATTGTATAGCAAAGGGAATTCGGTAGGCCCATTCATCCTTCCGGTCCACGAGTCCTTTCAGAACTCCAGATGCAATAAACTGGCCGATAACCCAGCACAAATTGACGTAAGTGGTCAAATAACACCGAAGAACGACGGGGCAGACTTCGGAGGCGTAAGTGACGGTGAGCGTTTGAAATACACCTAGAGGAAGCCCCATGAGGAACTCTCCTACAAGAAGTGTCTCCACATTTTGCGCGAAGAAAAGAACGAAGATGAATGCCACTGTCAAAAGTAGTGATCCCATCATTGTCTTTCTGTAACCAAATCGCTCCGAGATAATGCCGTTTGCAAACAAGCCGAGAATTTGTCCGACATTAATGGCATTTGAAAGACCAGCTTGCCATGCAGCTGTAAGTTCATAGGAGCCGTCCGGATTGAGCATGCCGTACTTCTCCTTGAACTGAGGGAAGGCAAAGAAGGACCCCATTAGGACAACGTCGTAACCTTCCATGATAATGGCCGTGGACAGAAGAACTGACCAGCCAATAGCCTTGGGATAGAGCTTAAGGGCCTGCATGATGGTCATCTGTTGTTCTTTGGCGGTGCCTAACTGAGCATCCTCGACGAGATCGGCGAAGTCTGAGTGTTTTTTCTCCGCAAGACGCGTCACAGCGCTGCCATCGTTGCGGGCGGCATTTTCGTCCGCCGCCTGTGTACCGGTATCATGAGAATCAGTAGCCATCTTGATTATAGCTAGACGCTGCTTCAGATGCTCGTGAGGTGTTGCAGAGAACAAACGCGAAAAAGTTGTAGATGTGATATAGGTCGAGAGAGTAGTTGATCTACCTCCAGTGAGGGACTGACTGATGATGTTATGGAAATGAGAGGATGTGAGAATATGAGGGAGTGGCAGAGCATGATTTATATATTCTTTAAGCTGGCCATGTATCACAATCTCCCCGCAAAAGAACCCCATAAGACGCCACAACAGCCCATGCGACTACTCCGTCGCAGACCCCGTACCCCATACTCCGTACTCTGTACTCCGCAGTCCGAAATCTATTATTTTCGCTCTATTCTTTGGAGAAGTCCGACCACTTTTGACGTCGGACCAGAGCCGAAGCCAAAAACGGTCCAGATCCATCGAGGCTGCCATGTTGGTCAACAGGGGACGGTGCTTCTCCGGCTGTATGGCCAATAGAACACGATCCCGATCCCGATGCAGGGTGCAGTGGGTCGGTTTTTCAAACAAACCCCACGTTGAGCTGCGCTGAGAAGGGACCCGCTACTTGTTTTAGCGTCCGAGCTTAAGTAAACATTATGCTATCCATTTTAGGAAATTCGCCGAAGTCAACAGGAGCTGCAAGTCGAACAAAACTAGCTGCAGTTCTAAGAGTTAGCCTGCCATATAGCACAGCATACTCCATACTACGGTGGTTATTTGTGGGGAGATGCATGTTCTACCAAAACGGAGGTTCTAAATACTGTGGGGTGAATGTTGCAGTGGAGCAGTCCGGTCTGACTGATCCTTCCAATCCGGCGAGCCACCTGGCGGGATTCTCAGTATGTTTGCTGCGCGAGTAAACGAAGTGTGCATATGGATGTCCAGAAGCAGTAGTTTACCGACGAGTTGTAGATTCAACTGGTAGATGCCTCCGCTGCTGCTTGCCAACCCTCTGTTAATGCTATGTTACGCTTCTCCTCGGGTTCTCTTCGGAGCCCCATTGTATGGTCCAGTGATCACAAAATCGGAAGGCCGTGTAGTATATAACACCTCTTTTTCTTGGTTATTTGTGAAGGCGAGGAGAACAAGAAATTCGTTTATTGCATCCTATATATTCACTTTGTCCAAATATGGCTGCGCACACCGTCATTACCAAGGAGGCAGGGAAACGCCAACCTCTGACGAAAGCCTGGTGGAAGGAAGCGTCAGTCTACCAGATTTACCCCGCATCGTTCTGCGACAAGAATGGCGGTGGATTTGGAGATATTGCCGGCATCAATTCTAAGCTGGACTACCTCAAGGTCCTAGGAGTCGATGTCGTATGGGTTTCTCCAGGTAGGACAATCACATCATGCCAAAGGTTGACGAAACGAATGCTAATTTTCTGTACCAAACTCAGTGTATGAATCCCCACAGGCCGACATGGGATATGATGTTTCGAACTACTGCGCCATTGACAGCATTTATGGAACGATGGAGGACATTGATGCTCTGGCCGCTGGTTTACATGCAAGAGGCATGAAATTTGTTATGGACCTTGTTGTCAACCACACTTCAGATCAGGTGATTCCCTACAAATTCCTGGTTCATCCCAATCTTATTCAGAAATGCAGCATGATTGGTTCCGCGAGTCTAGATCTTCGCGGGATAATCCAAAACGTGACTGGTACATCTGGAGAGACCCATCCTTCGACAGCGAGGGACGGCGCCAACCGCCGAATAACTGGGCATCGATATTTGGAGGTAGGTTTGCTTGGGAACACAGTAGCAGCGAGCGATACTGGCAGGATAAGTGCTGACTCGGGTGATTTTAGGAAGCGCATGGTCGTTTGACGAGCTGACCGGACAGTATTATCTTCGTCTGTTTTGCCATGAGCAGCCGGACTTGAACTGGGACAATCCAGCCGTTGCTCTTGAGGTGGAAAAGATTATGAGATTTTGGCTTGACAAGGGCGTAGACGGCTTTAGAATGGATGTCATTAACCTGATTAGCAAAGCACCAGGGCTCCCAGATGCCCCAATTACAGTTGAGGGCCAACTTTATCAGCCGGGGCACATGCACTATGCCTGCGGTCCCCGGCTCCACGAGCATTTACGTGGCTTACGCATTATACTAGATGAGTACGACGCTTTTGCTGTCGGCGAGATGCCTTGGGCAAAGGACGAGAAAGATGTTATCGATGTTGTCTCCGCAGACAGGAAAGAATTGAACATGATTTTCCAGTTTGATATGTGAGTTCAAATCCCCTCCCATTTATCTGATACATATTTCTCATATATTTCAACAGAGTCGACATGGATAATGGCGCGGGTGGCAAGTTCGAGAAGCAAAATTGGGAACTTTCTGACTTGAAGAACATTGTTGAGAAGTGGCAGACGCGACTTTACGAAGAGGGAGGCTGGAACGCCTCGTTCATCGAGAACCATGATCAGGGTCGCTCAGTTTCGCGCTTCGGGTCTGACGAACCGCAATTCAGAGTTCAAGCAGCTAAGATGCTTGCCACATTTATCGCACTACAGTCCGGGACACTCTTCGTCTATCAAGGCCAAGAATTAGGGATGGCAAACATACCCAAAGACTGGAGCATCGAAGAATATAAGGATGTCGAGACGCAAAATTATTGGAAAAGGTAAGCAACTGTTTTTAACTCCCACGCGTTGTTTGAAACTAAAATATTGGTAGCGCCGTCGAAGAATTTGGCAATGACAAAGAAAGAATCGGCCAATACCTGGACGAGATCCATATCAAAGCTCGGGATCATGCTCGAACACCTGTCCAGGTATGAATATTTACAAATGCTTTTATTTTTTAAATCTAATGAATTGTACAGTGGAATTCACAGAAGAACGCTGGGTTCAGCACTTCCAAGCCGTGGATGCGCGTTAACCCCGACTTCACCAAGTGGAACGCAGAAGAACAGGTTGGCAAACCAACAAGTGTCTTCACTTATTGGCAGACTCTTTTAAGAATACGGAAGCTCTACAAGAACATATTGGTTTACGGGAGCTTTGAAATGGTGGACCGAGCTCACAAATCTGTCTTCTGTTACCGGAGGGCTTATGGCGCTGCGGCTGCGATAGTGCTTCTAAATTTCTCCAAACAGGATGTGGAATGGACAGTTCCGCCCGATGTTTTAAGAACTACGTATGCGGCGCCATTGATACACAACTACGAGGATGGCAAACAGGGCATTGAAGGAAGAATTCATCTGCGCCCCTTCGAGGCGCTGGTGTGGGTTGAGGATGGCTACAAATCCAACTTATGATTAGACTTCTGATAGAGCTCCAGCCGTCTATAGATTTCCACTGTCAAAGTTTATAGACAAGAACTTACCGAATATAAATATTAGACTGTGATCGCTCGTTGCAAACAGTCAATTAGACATCAAATTTGCGTTCATACACTTCGCTATTGTAAATATGGGGCAAGCGGACGAAATGGCCCCCAACTTATAGAGCCATATGTAGCTCAGTTAGTAGTATTCAACCCAGGTGATACTTTCTAAAAACCTTCACAGGTGCACTTGGTGACAAATTTAATTAATATTCCCGTATAACCTTCACGAACATAATTTTGTATTTGTGTTGCTTTACTTTATATGAACATTGGCGAGTTAGAACGCAAAACCATATCAGCACAGTGGTGGAAACACATCCTGTAAACTTAATTCAACGACAGTTCCCTGCCGGCTCATCCTCATTTGTTTGGTATGTGCAAAATCAGCAGTGAGCCCATCACACCGAAGTTGTACCCCGCATACCCATAACGTATTTCACATGCGAGCGGCGCACCCAAGCGAGCGGCGCACGAAAACACCAAA
>JPJV01003776.1:0-28499 GCA_000750745.1 Pseudogymnoascus sp. VKM F-4281 (FW-2241)
TTTCGCGTTTTCTGTGGCCACTCGCTTGGGATGGCCACTCGCATATGAAATACGTTACCCAACTATGTAAATGATTACGCTATTAAAGATAGCGCGACAACGTTAAATAAGCCATGCATGCCAAACCTCAAAATCCAGTAATACCGGCTGAATATCCCACCGAAAAGCCTCACCGACGCCTGGCACCAGGGTAGGCAAGGCACCTGCCTGGAATTCAGCCCCACCATTCGACCCAGCTGCGGCAATGGCGTATTTAAAGTGTGTCTATCTACCCATGTGGTTTTCATGGCGCATCGTCTTATCTGTTGAACGCCGTGCACCATGGGTTATCAGCCATGGAGATTTCGCACGCTGTGGGTACTGTATATATTTCTTACCATTGTCGTCTCCTCCGACACTTTACAGAATGGACTCTTATCATTCGAAGGGCTGAACGATGACAGCCCATTTCTGACGGAAATAACAGTGAGGCCGCTAATGTGGACTTACTGTTAGGGACGCTCGACAAGCGTACGTCGTCACTGTTTGGCAGGCAATACACGTGCGATGCTGGAAAGCCATTGAAAGTATGGAACAACCAGTGACTATTTATTGCATTATTCGCTAACATAAGCTTTCAAGTGTCCCGATGGTATTCATTGCACAACTGCGGCATATAATGTTTGCTGCCCTGATGGGATTCACAGCTGTCCGACAGGCGGACATCGCTGCAACCAAGGGTTTGAAAATGGAGCATCTTATATAGCATGCATGAGGTCAATAGCTGATATGTACCACAGGTCTCATTGCGCGCCGCTAGGAGGCTCCTGCTGCCATGACACTGCCTATTATCCTGACCAAGTGTGCTGCCCTAGTGGCTGTGGCCCTTCCAAAAGCAAGTGCTGCGGTCCCGACCATATCTGTGCCCCAGGCGCTCCCTGTTGTAGCGGAAAAGGCTGTGCAGATGTGGGCAACATTTGCTGTGGACCCAAGGTCCAGTGTAAACCAACTCAGCAGTGCTGTGCGAGTGGGGTGGCTTACGGCTGTGCTCCCAAAACCGCAACCTGCTGCGGCCCCAAGAACTATTGCAAAGCAGGTTGGACATGCTGTACTGACAGGGATGGGGATCACTACTGCTCGCTTGGAAAAACGTGCACCGATTCGACGACTCTAGACTTTAAGGACTACCCCGGGTTAGAAGAAATCTTCGAGAACATGTGTCGTGGGATGCTGCAGTCGGCCGCCTATAACCCGGAAACTCCCAATGAGATTATCCTCTCCTACATCGGGAAGAATCGAATATCCCACGCCAACAGGAACCGTCGCCTTGCCGGCTGTAAGGGGAGCCCCTGTGCGAAGCTTTTTAGTTATTACGAGAATGGGAAGAAAGTGAAGTGGTCATGCGGTGAGTTTCCTTTTGCCACTTCACATGAGGGCGGCACAGATTCTGCAATTATGTGCGTGCCACAGTCCGATAACAGCGTGTTGGGGAATCGTTGGGGCCAGTCTGTTAGAGGCAAAAAGCCTGGTACGAAAGTTCGTATTAAGTTTCGTGGCATTGATTGCTCCAAAGTGCCCCTGACCAAGAGGTAGATCAATGTCGGGGATTTTAGCCCCAACGTGGTATTAGAGCGGGCTGCTTCTGCGCTGTGTTGGGGAAAAGCACCGACGGCATTTTTGTGGACGGTTCGGTGTACGGAAATTCGTCTGATGGCAAGGTCGCCATGATTATTCCGCTGGACATTCCAATTGATTTTGAGGGGAGCTATACGGTCAACTATACGGTTGCGTCGGGGAGCATCAAGTCGGGGTATATTACAGACGACTGGGGTGAAGATTATGGCGCGTAGGTCACTTTCCGGCTCTCATCTGAAGAGAAATACTAATAGAGCCATATAGACTTGACATCTCGGGCTCAGCAAAATCCGGCAGCAATACGATCGACATCGGACCTGACGGGGTTGGAAATGCGATGATCATGGCTTGGGTTGACGACACTGAGGTCAAGCTGGACTACACCACAACTTCGACTGCCACCACATCAGCGCCAACTTCTACCGTGGTTCCAGCCACGACGAATACTGACTCTCCCTCGTTAGGACCTTCTTTCACGGAACCTCCTCCCTCTATTGGTGCTAGACATGAGCAAGGGTTGTTTCTTGTACTTGCTGCGCCAATTGCCGTGCTGCTCCTAGTTTAATTCGGCCGATGTAATGATTCATGTGTGCGTATGTATTCGCAAGTAATACTAGTGGATTGACGTTGCGGAAGGGTAACTTAAATATATTCCATTCAAACGAACTTCTCGCCCTGGCGAATGAAATACGCCACATCTCCCAGATTTACACTAATTATCCCAAGCGTCACACCTCTCTTATCACTTCTGTAGCAACCCAAATTCCAGGTCAAAATCGGGAGTAGTTTATAATCTGAAGCACAGAAGTAAGCATTTACGCAGTAATATCGGAGTGTTGCAACTCACCGATCTGATAAGGAAGAGCGTGCGCTGTGAACAGACATCGGACATCTATTCGTTACAGCAGGAGCAGCATTGGTCACCCGGGTACACGCAGATCGGGTGGCATTGTGGGTACCGCTCACTGAGCATCTTGAGGACCTCAGTGGTTGGCTCGACGGCTTTTGGGGCTGCCATGGAGAAGGTGGCGAAAGCCAGAAGGGTGATGGTGGAGAAAATGGTGGTCTTCATGATGATGCCTGGGATATTGGTTATGGATATTGGTAGCTGAGTGTAATGTGAGAATTGATGATATCGATAATGATGTGCTTAGAAGTAGAATTTGTGTCTGCTTTATAGTTTTTATTCTCTAGCAAAGAGGACCTGCTGGTTGGGGGTCTTCAACATCGTTTGAAGCTGTATCGCAGTTTCGAGCGGGGTATCCTGAAGGATCAGAATATACATGCAGAGCAGATTATCCATATGGACAAGTACTTCATTCAAGACAGCTTTGGAGTTGGACGCTGATGCAGATCGTATAAAGACCTTGAAACACTCCTGATTGAATTCTGTTCCAACATACGCTATGGATGCTTTTGGAACTCCGATTGCGGGTAGATCGCCGATGCGCCATTCGGCTGCACCCGAGTTGCTGTTTCGTACTTTTATCCCATGCTTGTTTTGTTGGTGTAATTTGTAACAATAGATAAGTTAGGCTAATTGACATTGTAAATTAGCCGATCAGCAGTCGAGGCGCTACGAGAGTGCGAATATGAGACGGGGCGAAGAGTCCGCAACGTGAAGAAGGGAATCAATAGGTATTTCAGTGTCTTCATTCATTCGGCATTATATGTGTTCCTCCCGAACCACCATCTCGGCCGGTTAGTGAACTAGTATAGTTGGTGGCTAGGCCCGAGTATATGCGTACTGTAGTTCCGCCTTGATTCTGTCTTCAAAATCATTATACTAACGTTATGGCACCCGCTATAGGACTGATCATTAAAGAGTTGGCTCCCTCACAATTCCAGCTCGTAATTCTCCGTCACCCATCCTTTCTCTTCGTCCTGGGCCATATCAGGCTGTATTTCATTCCCCTCACTATGCTGCAGCTTCCGTGTCATCCGCAGTGTCATATGCTGCTGATCCTCGCTGATCTCCACAAGCGTATTAACAATCCTAACCTGCCCCGCAAGCTCCTTCCTCCCCGCATGATCGGGAACAACTGGAGATTTCTTTCTCATCCCGCCACTGGCACGATGAGTTGCCGTGCCTAGATACGCTCTAGTCTTGCTCCCCAGGTCGCCGTTCACGTCATCAGTTATTTTTACAGCATCACTCCCCAGGATCCCTACCTCCTCCATCTGCACAATCTGCGACGCGATCTTGTGCGCTAGTGCGCTATCCCAAAACCCCTCGCGATGCCGCCAAGAATCGAGAGCTTTCAGCGCAGCATGTCGCGTGGGCGAGTCGCGGCACTTGATAGCGACGAAGTACAGCGGGAGCACGACGGCCCAATCGGTCAAGAATGTCGGCATGCGCCTTTTGGCAAGTACCTTTCGACCTGGCGTCTGTTGAGTTGCAACAGGGCCGGAAAAATCTGAAATCAGAGTCTCAGCAAGTGTGACGACTTCTTTGAAGCCCGCAAGGTGTTGGGCATACAGAGTGTCAGAGTTGGGCGCAATGCAGGCGGCAACGTGAATGTTGGTTGCGATGACTTGCATGCGCAGAATCATCCCAGCACGTTTATCTTTCGAGGACAACTCAACGTGTGAACTCGTGAGTTTGAGAAGTGTGTCCAGATGTAAATGGTGCAAGTCAGTAAGCTCGGCCTGCCGTGTTACCAGCTCCTGCTCGTTCTGAATCCGCTCTTGCGGAGTCTGTTCTCCGCAAAATGCGACGAAGTGCAAGCTTTTGCTCATGAGAATGTCACATTTATCTTTCGCTTCGGAGAGATTCGTAAACAGGGGCGAGCTGGGGCTTCCGGGGAGTGCGGCATCAGTCTCACGAAGGACTAGACGTGGACGTGATGTCGGTTGGCCAAAATGCGCGGATTGGAGGTCAAGCCTTTGAAAGGCTTTTCGAATCTCGTCCTCTAATGCGCCATTATCCCCACAAGTCTCGGCCTTTCCACCTTCCAAGATCTTTAGTCCACTTTGGAGGTGCGTCAGGCTTTCCACATAGCGTCCCCGTAGAAGCTCGATGTGTATGAACACCAAGCACGTGATAAGCGTAGTTAATCTTGAATTCTCTGCACCAGCAGCTATGCCGTCACTCAAATAATGAATCGCAAGATTATAATGCCGCGCTGCAAATCGATGCCTCACATCTCCAGCCCTGTCCCTTGAAATCGGCATGCCATATGTCTCCTCCGCCTCCTGCAAAGAGCTCAAAGCTATCGTGGCATGACGCAGCGCTTTCTCCGACTGGCTCAGCTGTAGAATGGAAAATTCCCAGAGATCCGAGTCAAAGAGCCCTGCTAGATCGCGCACTGTGCGCGAGGAGAAGAAGTCAAACGACCGGCGCTCGAGGTAGGCGGCGTCGGCAAGGGGCAGGATGCGGCGCCGCTCAATTGACGTTTGTGGGATAACTGCCGACTCGGGTGCGAACCACTGGCAGACCCGTTCTGTCGACGCGCATCTTCCGCATACGGGATGCCTCTCATCGCATTTCACTTTGCGGACCCTGTACGGATTTCTTAGAATTTAAAGTTTAGGGGTAGATGCGGCGGGGCAAATCATGGTACCCACCTACAGGTGCGACAGCCCGACTTCGACCGGAGGATCCGGGTTCGTCGCATCTTATTCGTATCTGCCTCGAGCATTGCAGACACGGCTGGTTCACGGCGTAAGCTTGGCTGTCATCCGTATCCGACGGCGAATAAACTGCGAGCGATTATGTATACGAGACGCAAGACTGTAAAGGGGCTCGTGGCGCAGAGGCAGAACCCAGGGGCGCAATCCAGTCGCGCAAAACAACGCCTATTCTACAACAGGATCGAATTGAATGAACTTAGGGCGTACAAATGTGTTGTTTAGATGGGTGAAAGAACAATATCATCTTCTCTTCCACTGGCGGTTCACGGCAACATTGAATAGGGATATATGCTCCCTGAACTGCCAGGAGAGAGCTGTCAGCAGCGTTGATTGCGCACCGAGGTGATGTGCCCCCGCTATTTTTTAACGACGTCCAACGGCGGCTGTGCGCACGCCCTTGGTTGCGTCCTTAAAAATACATATGCCGCTATTCCCACACCCTGCCTTTGTAATGAAGATCGAGAGCAAATACGCAGAAACGATCTCAGTCGTCTTAAGTCTTAATTGTTTATTTATTTATTATCTACTGTGTGTACAATTTATTATACTTGACATTTGATGTTGCCGGCGTTGAATGAAGCAAATATAAAGATATTAAGTATCATAGTTACGAGTCAAGCCAGACAACGAAGGGTATAGAATCCAAATGTTCTCTTCCTGGTCTGCCTTGTGCTGGCTGGAAGCTTACAGTACCATATCATCGACGAAAGTGAGAGTACATAAGCTCAGGACGCAACAGCGACGCGACATGGCATGGGATTTGAATAAATATGCCCAAGTATGGCTACACGCCATACGCATGTGTACAATATTTACAGAGATCTGATACTATTAAGTATCCCGTTGATTTATTTATTATGGAACAGATTATTACTCCTTCCGGAGATGTAATAAATGCCAAATGCCAAGTATGATGAGTTTGACCCTGCTACCTGCCTCGGCGAATCTGCCGGATAAAATGATTCGCCGCCATTTACAACTGGGATGCATGCCACAACGACAGATCACAAGAAATCGCAAACGAGGCATTTGAATCGTCAGAAACCTACGACGAGCTTACCATGCGCATGTGATGAATTTTTCAGTACGCAGGGAATTCCAATCAAATATTTGTGTCACCGCATACTATTGCCGAGTGAGTGTATACCGACTATAGGTCGCTACCCGGTTGTCCCGACCTCGTCGTAGCCTTGTTGTGAAACAAACGTGTGAGTTCTCCAAGTCTGTTGATTTGCACAACACTCAAAGGTTTGGCCCCAGTTACGAACCTTATTCATAATCAACGAAGACGACATCATCAAGCTGCTGTCTACTCTGCTCTACCACGATCATCCAAATCTCGAGGAGACAGCCCCGAGGAGTAAGTAGATTCGGCACCCTGAGTTAAGTGGAAGAAGTGCATCGAACCTGCTGCCTTCACGTTTGTTGGTAGCCACATACAAAAGAGGGTAAGAACTGAACTGGAATAGATAGGTTGTATCCAAATCCTATACCTGTCAATCATGGATAGCAAGGAGGAAACTGCGGTCTCGAGCGCTGAGGTGGCCAGCCACGTTGAAACCAATGAGCCACTTCGCATTGTCGTCTCCTCAACCATCGAGACAGAAGGTACTGAAGTAGAAGGCGACAATACAATACCTACTACCACCCGCAAAACCGCAAGCGCTGCGAATCCATCCATCACAGTTCCCTCCCTCATCAACGGCATCGAAGAAACTAGCACATCTACCTTTCCTGTGATAAGCCCTTATACCAACGCTCCCTGCTGGAATGCAACCGCTGCAGCACCATCGGACGCCCTCCGTGCCGTCGAAGCAGCTTCAGCTGCCTTTCCAGCCTGGTCAGCTACCAAGCCCACCGTACGCCGTGACATCCTCCTCCGCACAGCTGATATCCTTGAAAGCCGCCTCGATGAGATTTCGGAAATTATGCGCACGGAAATGGGTGCCGATGTAGGGACATCGCAGTTTTTTATCGCTCCATTTGGCATCCGTATGCTGCGCGACCTCGCAGGACGCATCACATCAATTTGTGGAAGCGTGCCAGTTGTTGAAGAGGAGGGTCAGAGCGCCATTGTTCATAAAGAGCCGATGGGTGTGATTCTCGGGATTGTGCCTTGGTATGACCCGCATCACTAAATTCTACCCTGGAGATGTAAGTGCTGATTAAATAGGAATGCGCCATATGTCTTTGGGATCCGCGCCGCAGCTGGTGCACTTGCGGGAGGCAATACCACCATCCTGAAGTCCTCCGATCTCACCCCGCGCTGCTACTGGGCTATTGGCCGCGCATTTACCGACGCTGGTCTACCTCCGGGGTGCCTCAATATCCTAAGTTGTCAACCCCAAGATGCCAAGGATGTCGTAAACACTATGATCGAGCATCCTGCTGTCCGCAAGGTAAACTTTACAGGAAGCACAGCTACGGGTCGGAAGATTGCGAGAACATGCGGAGAGAATCTCAAACCCTGTTTGATGGAGCTTGGAGGCAAGAATAGCGCGATCGTATGCGCAGATGCGAATGTTGAGGTAGCCGTGCGGGAAGTACTGGCAGGAGCCCTCATCAATGTACGTATGACCCCAATAACTATAAATTGTGTCTACTGACAGTGGAGTAGTCCGGACAGATCTGCATGTCGACCGACCGAATTATCGTCCACTCTGCCATCGCACCAGTGTTTATGAGTGCCCTTAAAAGCGCCCTTGATGCAAGCTCTAGCCAGTCCTCGGAGCCACCAACACTAGTATCAACTGCGTCAAAGAATCGCGTTCAAGGGATGATCACAGATGCCCTTGCCTCAGGAGCCCATCTAATCCATGGCTCTGTTGACAGTTCACCGTCTACAAGCGCCACATCAATCCGTATGGCGCCAATCTTCATTAGTGACCTCGACGAAAAGTCAGCTCTTTGGCAAGACGAGGCATTTGCGTCTCTTGCAGCCATCAAGATTGTCGACTCCGACGCCGATGCTGTCAGGATTGCAAACCAGGGCGGCTACGGGCTCTCAGCCGCGATATTTACGGAGGATCTACGCAAGGGCTTCAAGCTGGCAAAGCAAATTGAGTCTGGGTGAGTCACTAGCACTTTCTGTTGTGTTGGGTTTAAAGTAAGGGTTGGAATTCATGCTAATTGTGTGATACAGTGCTGTGCATATCAACAGCATGACCGTCCATGACGAGGTTGTGCTTCCATTTGGCGGGGTGAAAAACAGTGGATGGGGACGCTTTAATGAAAAGCAAGGAATTGAGGAGTTCCTTGTTACCAAGACCGTGACGTGGCAGGATTGAGTGGTTGTGGGTGCGACTCAAAGATATTAAAATAAGCTGTTGTACCAGTGTGGGAGAGGTACATACATCGATCGATCGTCGCCACCCCACATCGTGATCTTTGCGGATGCTAGTTTAGTAAGTGCGGGGGAGCGGGAGCGCTATAATAGCGCCGGGTCCCTGAAATGTGAAGTTTTAGTGCAATTGAGAACGATCGGTTATTACTCTGACATGAATTTTGATTTCTAATGTAGTTATGTGAGTAGAAGAACCCAAGCAGTTACAAACCAGTTCATCGTCGACGATGCGGATCGAATATTGGTGGTGTTTTGTGGTTGGATATGTAACTTGAGACGCCAGCCTAGTGAACCTTTTTACCCCAATCCCTTGTAGTTGTCCTTGCATACTTACACCTTATCCAGGTTTATGAAAGCCGCTAATTATCTGCTCACTGTCCTAACGGAGCGGATATCTCTCTCTACATCCACTATAGAAGTCGTATTCAGCTGATCAATAATCTTCTGCCCATCCTCGGTGACAGCAATCTTGCTGCTGATGCGGTTCGTGTATTTCCTGACCTCATGTCCCCTGAGCAACACAATCACCATCAATCCATCAACCAACAGAACAAATAGGGCACCCATGCCCCACATCCATCCCACTCCAACTGCACTCTCCCACTGTGTAATAATAAACACCGACATCAACCCAAACGCAATCCGATACGAGTTCAGCGCCACCGACGCCTCCACTGGCGTCTGCACAAAGCATTCGACAATATAATTGTAACATACCGGTAGTACCAGTAGTGCCGCAAACCAAATTATAAAACTCGCAAGCGCCAACACCATGTAGTGGAGATGCAACTGTAGGCCGACGCCGTAGATGGCAAGGCCAATGGGAAGTAGAAACCCAGGAAGCAGCGTGTTGGCCAGGCGGTACTCGGGGCGCCAGATTCCGCCGACGCGGCGCGCGACGGCGAGGGGAATGCGGTCGTTGGAGAGGTAACCGTAGAGTTGGGCGGTAATAATGCCGACCCAGGCGGTCATAGTGAAGAAGGCGAGTTGGAGGGCGGAGAAGCCGTAGCCGCCGGCGGAGATGGGGGGCATCAGGTAGATTGCTAGAGTAGAGGCCTGCATAATGGGGAGGCCGAGGGCGACGAAGACAAAAGTGCCAATGAGGAGGGTAATGGGAGCCACAGTAGTTTGGAGTGGAACGATAAAGCGTCGCTTTTGGGGTTATTTAGTTAGCTGGATTGTTTGGAAAATTGACATATTGTGCTAGGGGTACTTACAAACACAGCTGCGGGTTTGCCATGGCTGGCGCCCTGGGTCTTGACGCCAGGAAAGAAGGTAGCAACGCGGTTGGCAAGCCATGTTTCGGGCAGTGGAGGGCGCTGTACGGCATTCACACCGCGATTGAAAGTTGTATCCTCGACGAATGCAAAAACGGCAAGGGCAGCAGCACCAACGGGTCCGACTATCCACCAGAACACTTCGCTCCAAGGGCCATATTCAGCAATGAACCCACCAAGGGTACCACCGCTCACGACGGCAAAAATAATTAGCACCTCAAAGATTGCGAAGGCCTTTCCACGCTGGTGCAGGAAGAACATATCCATAATGTAGCCGGTGCCCAGGATGGCAGGAATGACACCAAATACACCACAGATAGCGCGAGAGATGGCAAATGGGATGAAATCATTGGGACCGGTCATTGTTGCAGACCAGACCTGGCAAGCCAGGGTTGCAATCAAACTCCAGAAGATGACGGAGCTGCGGCCAACAAGAGCAGCCCAGGGAACCAAGATAAACGGGCCTAGCATCCAGCCGGCGAGAGAGGCTGCAACGGTGTTGAGCATGTCGGCCTGGGTCCTGTTGACATAGCTGGGAACTTGCAGGACAAACGATAGCTGGTTAGAATTGGGCGACATTTGGCCGGCAAAGCCGGCGAAGCAGACGCATGAGAAGATAATGATCTTCTTGGTGATGCTCCAGTTCTGTAGGTTGAAAGTCAGAACTTAAATCTGCTACTGTGCAGTGTGTTTCACATTAAAGGATTGACCTGATACTTACTAATGGGCCGTTGACATCGTCACTTGGTTGAGGGATGAGAATGATTGCAGAATCGTAGTTCCTCGTCATCATGGTCTTGGGGGCAGTAATGGTGATGACCGCTGGGGTGATAGTGGGGGTGACCGTGGATGACTTTTCTACAACGCCCTCCGAGCCAGAAGCCTCAGCTGACGGGGGTACAGACATGATTGTAGTACTTGACGAGTAAATACGGCTGATATTGGGGGATTGACAAGAGGCTGGAGGGGTACAAGGCGTAGGCAGCAGAAAGCGAGACGTGGAATTTGAGAACCAGAATGTTGAAAGCAGACTGCAAAAAATAGCAGCTGAAAGCTAGCGTTGTAAAGAAAGTGAGGATAAAATAAGGTGTAGAAAAGGAACGGAATTTAACAGACAGAAGGTTATACAAAGAAGGGGTTGTGGATTGTGGGTGGTAGTGTTTGTAAACATTATTATCCACCTCGGCAACGTGACGCCCCCGTCCCAAACCCCTTGTTGTTCGAAGGCGCTACAGTCTAAATTTCTTAGTAACTGGATTTTAGAAAAGGGAGGTGCTAAGTTTCTACTTTCTTCAGCTAGTTCTGTACTTTTAATAAATACTGTGTGACGGCGAGGATGGCGGAGTTATTCAGCCATGGCGCTCTCGCTGGTCAATATAGTTTCCGTATCTGGAAGACAACAGCATAACCAAGGGTGTTGGCGTAGCGATATATCTCCGGATATTCAAAGAAGGAACGAGTCATCATGTCCTAGAATATATTTAGTGCTTTAACAAGGTCTAGATAATTCATGATCTTTGGCCCCGTCGGGTGTTGGAAGTTCATATTCGGCCCGGAAACAGAGAGTGGGAATACAAAGGAGATTCTCGTGCACTCGCACCGATGTAAATATCCCCATTCACTCCATATCGACATATGTTTCTCGGGTTACCTTGCTTACATTATACATGGAAAAATGCACCAAAAATGCGAGGCGATGCAATGAAAATGCAGGAAAATACAGGAATTCCTTACCGCCGTGTGCGACGACTCCATAATCGGTATGACCAGTCTTTGTTGGGCAGTGCTGACATCGTGCAGCCAACCACATCATGCATCGGCTACACTTGGAAGTGCCAAACGAGAGCTGAGACACCGTGTCGACAACAAATCAAGTCCCTTGCGTCCCACGTCAAACAATGCCGTACTCCCATCGTATCGACTGCACTTCGATCCTCGATGATCCTCCGGTGCCATGGACGAGTAATTCGGCTCTCCCCATATCCAGCGCATCTACCCGCCCCCAACCCCTCCTTCGCTGCCGCTGCCGCTGCACGCATATATGACAATCCCTACTGCCGGTTCTCACCAGGGCCTGGCGCCACCTTTTAGCCATCGACCCTCTAGTTGTTTGAGAGTTATTGAGTTGCCACCATGGCGCCCAGCGAGAGGGAATGGAAGATGATGATCATTGTCTCCGCGCTGGTCGGTCTCGCCACCATTGCCGCCATCTTGCGCTTATATGCCCGTTTCAAGCTACACGTCAGGATCGAGGCGGACGACTATCTCTGCTTTACCGCGCTATTTTTATTATATGGCATGCTAATACAGTTAATACTCTGTGGGTATTCACATCACCATTTCGGGTCGCTCGAGCTAACTTCATTAAAAAGGGTGTACGATTGGTGGGAATGGCACCCACTACTTAGATCTCTCTCCTGAAACTCTACTAAACTTTGGCAAGGCTCGTCTCCGTCTCCTACATAAGCCTATATCAGTACTCTAACCGTCCCAGATCTTTATCGCCAACCAATTCACCTACTTTGCTCTCGTCCCGGTCCTTAAGATATCCTTCATCAGCTTCTACCGCCGCATCTTCTTTACTTCTCACCGATTCAACGTCATATCCTGCACCTTTATCTGGCTTATTGGTATATGGGGCGCTGGTATATTCCTTATCTGCGCTTTACAGTGTCGTCCTCTTCGAGGATATTGGGACAAGACCATGCAGGCGACTTGCATCGACGGTAATGTGTTCTTCATTGTGAATCAGGGTTTCAATGTGGTTATGGATTTTGTCATCCTGGCGCTACCATTGCCGATTATCTTTAACCTGAAGAGGGCATGGCAGGATAAGGTGGCATTGAGCGCGATCTTTGCTCTTGGTGGATTGTGAGTATTCCAAGTCCAATGGGATAAAAGGAAAAACTGATCCATGGTGCAGTGTTTGCTTCGCGAGTATCTACCGAATTGTTGTTTTGTTCTATATTGACCCCAATGACGCAACCCGTAAGTTTTGAAAGCTGTTCCTGCCATGTAGTGTTTCCCGGTTAGGGGATACTCTCCTCTCAAGAGCCCGCTAGCTAACCAATATAAACTCCAGATACTGTCTACCAAGCGACCCTCTGGACACACATAGAGCCCTCGGTAGGTCTGATTTGTTCCTGTCTCCCCACAATCCGCGGACTCTTTCCAGCCTACCACTGGCATTCCCAGAGCTCCCCCTATCCGCCAGACCACCACTACATCGATTCTTCCTCAAACAGAGGCGCTGAGCACCTTGTACCCAGCGACCTGTCAAAGAACTCTGTTTATATTATGATGGAGGATGGAGTGGTGAAGCCAGAGCAGGAGCGGTGGGCTGAGGAGCGGCATGATATTGAAGAGAATAGAGGAAGGCGCGAGGGAGGAACTGTAGCGAGGACAAGTATTGGAGATGTTTAGGGGGTGTTGTAGCGGCTTGTTCAATAGTTTTATACCTTAAATTATGTTATCGTAGAATAGCTAATGATGTAGACCATGGATGGACCATTTACCGATGACTTGGTGATCACACCATTGTTGGTCAAATAAAAGGTTCATATGCGCACACGGGCGTGGATACATTTACAATGTTGCGATACAACCTGATATGGACTTGCGCGCCATATACACTATTCGGTATTGGACTACCCAGGAAAGAAATAATCATCTCCAGAGAATAAATTCTATCTACCTACTACAGAATACGGTCTCACGACCACGACAGCTACTCCATGGCATCACCTGAGGGCTCATCCAGTTCAACCGTCTCCCTTCTCGCTCTCCCCGGCGAGATCCAAAACGCAATCCTCGCTGTTCTCGACTTCCCAGACCTACACAAACTACGCCTCACCAACAGCTACTTCTATGCCTTAATCCCTCGTGTATCAAGGGAAAGGCGTCGGATTTTCGCTTGCATAGGATGCGAAAGACTTCGTCCTGTAACCGAATTTAGCCTTGAAGCAGTACCGTATGGGCTGGGACTGGGCCCATTCGCAGCATCCAGGCAACGCTGTAGAGAATGTGTGCATGGAACCGTCCTCGAGCCGGGCTCGCGCTGGGAGGAATGTGGCGTTCCTTTGGTACGGTGCCTGGAGTGTAAAATGATTCGTCTGGCACCGGTTGATACGCGTGTAAAGCTTTGTTTGTTGTGCCATCCGGAAGATCTGGATGACGATAAACCACAGGAGCAAAAAGAGGGCTCAGAGGGTACGAAGGAGCAGGAGGATAGAATCAGTTAGACGTAAAAAATCGACCCAGAAGAAACAGATAAGGAGTAGGAGGATAGAAGGGGCAGAAAATGCCGGGATTGCTTAGCCACGGTAGTTACTCGTCTGGTTTAGTACCGATGATACAGGTAGGGAGAAGGACGTATATGGCTCGTAGTATTGGGGGGAGAAGTTTCGATGGTTCATTCTCGACATACGGAGTAGAAAGGGCCCATGGACGTTGGGTTGAGTTGTTCATTACAATTACTATGTATGTTTACATTAAGTTGACGTTTAGCCTCCATTAATTATTGTCGTATAACCCCAACCCCAGTCTACCTCTAATTCTGTTCAGTCTTCAAAAATCCAACATACTGCCCAATGAGGTCGCGCATGGTCTTCTCGAAGGGGACACACTTCCACCCAAACGCCTTCTCCGTACTCGACACATCCAACCTCCACTTCCTGGTTGGCATCAAACCCCCCAATGCCAAAAGACCGCTCTCCACTTCATCCGGAAAGTGCTTCCTCGCAATATCAGTCATGGAGTCCCACTCTATCCCCTCCTCCCCATCGGACGACAGGACATAATCCGCATTCCCCGGAACACTCGACTTAATCGCGTCCACATGCGCCCTAGCCACATCATCAACATGAACTGGCGTGCCAACAAGTGGCATATCTAGCTTTGCCCCTTGCAGGATGGGTAAGAGCATCGCGCGGGTGCCGACAAGGAGTGTAGAGTTCCCTGTAGCAAGGTCCTCCGGCCCGAGGACCACAGATGGGAGAAGGCAAACAATGTCAAAATGAGGCTTCCTGTCCTCAATAAACCTCTTGGTTGATAGGCGCGCAAAGGCTTTCGAGGCCCAGTACGCTTCCATGGCGCTGTGAAAGGGCCTTGTTGGGCGAGAGTTTATGTCTTTTTCTGTAGGTCCACTGTGTTTAGCAAGATGTTTCCAGGAACTTCGCGGTATGTAGAGGTTTACCTGTGAAGACTGTCTCGGTGTCTGAAGTTCCGAGCCATTCCATGGGGATGAGCGAGACGGCGGAGGATGTAACGACCACCCTTCTCAGGGTAGTGATGTGGGTTGCTGCCTCTAGGACAGCCATGAGTAGATCTTGAGCTGGCTTTACAATGTCCCGATCATAGTCATCTGTCTACAAGCGCTTGTTAGTGTATAGTTTCTCACATGAGCTCGGTTGGCGAATAATCTTACCTCTTGTGCAAGCGGTGAAGCCAGATGCAGTATTGCGTTTGCGCTATCGAAAATACCAGCAAACGCATCCTTTGCTACTAGATCCGGTACCACAACAAAGGTCAGGTTCGCGGCCTTCGTGACTTTGGGGTGATTTTTAAGCTTCTCTATCTGCTCTTCTTTGCGGACAATGGCGCGGACTTGGTAGCCTTGGGCAAGGGCCATGTACATCGTCTTGAACCCAATGTATCCAGAAACTCCCGTTATCTTTGAAACATCGGCGTCAGCTACGACATAAAATGAAATGGGAGGGCATGGGACTCACCACAATAAGATCTCCTGCCATTGCGCCAGTTGGATATCCAATTCAAACTCCGTGGGTTCCGAAATGCCAAAAATGAAATATCCCTCGTTACCCCTCCTGCGAGGGGTAACGACGAGCATTATATGCATTTCTTGATCTACTCAAGCTAGTGGTCCTTTCCTTGTCCCTTACAGCGTGAAATAAAAACAATACAAGTAGTCCGTCCAGTCATCTGTTTAGTTCTTATGTTGTCCTGATTAGGAATGGGCTTGAATTGGGTCGGCCATTCACAAGGCAGGGAATAAAAAACCACTAAACCGGAACTCCGGCACCGAGGGGACAACGTCGTCGCCGCTGGAGAACACAGTTTGGTGACTCCATCACCGAACCAAGCATCCGTGAACACTGGTCCTCTACGAGATAAGCAATCACCATACGTTACGGATTAGTTTGATAGTAAGTGCGTTGTATGTAAGAATTAACAAAGCCCCCGTAGAGCCTGAACTGGTAAAATATATAAGGTTAAGTGTCTAGCCATTGTATTCTTCTCACAATCTATCCTTGTTGTCTCAATTTAGATTCTTTTTTTGTCTCGTTCATTCCTTGCTTTTATCGCTCGTCAAATTATCCTTAAATATGTCTTCCGCAACAAGAGAATACGACATTGTGGTGTTGGGAGCCAGTGGCTATACTGCCTCCATCGGCGCCGAATACATCGCGAGGAACTCTCGCACCGACTTGAAATGGGCTATTGCTGGAAGGAGTAGTGGAAAGCTGGATCTTTTGGCTGAGAAGATAAAGGCTATTAATCCCGATCGCATTCAACCAGGTACGCCTAATCAACTCAGTAGAGATACTTCCGATGCTCAATTCTAACCTCTCAGACATCATCGTTGTGACAATGGAACAGCAGAACCTTAATGAAATGGCAGGGAGAAGTAGTCTCATAATTAATGGAATTGGCCCGTACCATCTATACTCGACCCCGGTTGTGGAAGCGTGTGCAATGATGGGCACGCATTACATTGGCTTGTGAGTTGAACTCCCTTGATATTTGAGGCAAATAGTTCGCTTTAAGCTAATATATTCCATCAGCTCATTAGAAACGCCGTGGGTTGAACAGATGATCTCAAAATACCACAAGATTGCAGCTGAAAATGGGGCAATTGTGAGAAACTCGAGCTGGACTCTAACCGCGGATGGGTTGCTAACGTGAATTCAATAGATTATTCCAACGATCGCGCTCTGTCCTTCAGACACTGTCTCGTTTCTTGTCGCGAAGACGATTCATGATCGCTATGGGGACGTCGGCGCGGGCGAGGTCAACAGCACAGCTAAGCTCGAGTGCGCATTCTTCAAGTCCTATTCAATGTTTTGGTAATAATTGAATTGCAGTATACAGGGAATGAGCGGCGGTTCTTTAAATACTGTGCTGAGTCTTATCCAGTCCTACGGTATCGGATGGATTCTCTTTGGAAACCCCTGGAGCCTATCCGCCACTCCCCAGCGATGGAAGCCAAACTCTGCCCCTCTTCTATCTCGCATTTTCGGCTACAGATCCATCCCAGGCTTTGGCGACGTCACGACTTCATTCCTCGCCATATGCAACGAATCAGTCGCCCACCGCAGCTCCAGCCTCATGCCCAAAATATACGGCCCACATTTCAACTTCCATGAGTACCTCCCAACGACGGGCCCCATTGCAGGCATATTGACGCATTTAATCCTACGACTGGTCATGCTGATTATATCCTTTCCTCCCGTGCAATGGATCGCGGCAAAATACCTTATTCCGGCGTCAGGGACCGGCCCCGACCTTGCAAGCGCGGCAGATTCAGAGCGCCAGGAATTCATCGCTATTGGGGGTCCGTTCAATTCTAAGGGCGACCAGGTCAGTGCGAGGTATTTGTACGAGGGGTCTCTGTACTACTGCAGCGCAGCTATGGGGGTGGAAGCAGCTTTGTCCGTTCTAGGAGAAATAACGTATGCCCATGAGATTGGTGGTGGGATTTTGACCGCGGCTACTCTGGGGATGCCTTTCATCGAGAGGCTTCGCAATGTTGGCATTAAAGTTGAGGTCACTGCTTAACATTCTCTTTTCTTATACTTTTATAGATTGGATTTGTATTATTATTGGCACTTTTGTATTAGGGTTTGGAACTGGATTGGGAAATTAGAACGTCGTTTCTTTTTTATAGATATATTTTTCAGCTTATATCTCAGTGAACCCTGATATAAATAAGGCTTTGCCTAGAAATATGTCAAAAAGCTTATATTGGCTAATAATATAAAAGTGCTGACAAACTACTCAAATGCACTCGATCGGCTAGCTTAGTAGCAGTTTCCAGAGATTTTCGTAGTAGAGTACGCACTCAAGTCGCTTTTTCCGCACATCAGGGCCTTCATGAATTGCCCTGCAACGGACTTCGCACCTGCTGGGCTGGTGTGCGTGTGGTCGTTGGGGTAGAATGAGTTAACAACGTTTGCACCAAGGGCTTTGTATTCGTTTGCAACGTATAAACCATGGTCAACAAAGGCAGCAAGGCTTCCGAGGTTATTCACAACGGTTCTACCATATGCTGTGAATCGGGGAGCAGTGTAACCCCATGTTCCAGATTCCCAAAGGTTGTTGGGGGTTGGAGAGGCGACAACAACGTGGGCACCTTTGCCGGTCATGAGTTTTCTGTGGATTCATTAGTTAGCAGGATGCACTTTAACTTAACCGCCAGATATGTGCTTACCCAGCCTGTAGCAGATAGAACACGTAGGTGTAAACTTTTTCTCCGGTTGTTGGAGAGATGCAGACCTCCGTACCACCTCCGAAGCAGGCGGTACGACCATTATCACCGGTGCTCAGGGAACCACCGTCATTGTGTCCGAATTCGCTGTGAAAATTATATTAGCAAAACAAAGCATGTGGGATAGTGGTCTTGAGAAGTGCACACAAGAGAACGTAATCGCCGGGCTTAACCACATTTGCAATGGCCTGAAATTTCCCTTCGTTCCAGTATGACCGTGCAGATCGACCACCAACAGCTTTGTTCACAACCGTGATACCAGAAAAACTGTTTTTCAGATATTCTCCGAAACCTAACGTCCCAGATTTATCAGCTAGCTACCCTTGAGAGAGAATGGGGCAAACAAACCCTGAGTGCTACCGCTGCTACTGGCCATGGTGGAATCTCCTGCAAGGTACAGCGTTGGAGCAGCCCATGACTGTGCTGTGAGAGCAGCAACAAGAAATGGAGCAAAGATCTTCATTTTGGTTTATTTTACTAGCTTGGATGAACCTGCTGAGCTAAGCTTCAAGTCTTGATTTTTGATGTGTTGTCTTTGTCTACCGATGGATATTCCATCTTTATGTACGTTTTGAGAATTTAAATTACCGATCTGACATATATGATGGCGGGGAAATGGGCCAAGAAAAATGAGTTTAACTATATTGTTTGCTTGCCCAGTTTTTCTACATCCGGTCATGCGACCGAGGTATAACTGTACCCAAAGTTACAACCTCTAGATTGGGTGTGTCGCTGGTGCGATCAGCAGACTGGAGGAGAGGTTTACTATTTCTTAGAACCGGAGTCTTATTAATCTCTAGTCCAATTTATATCTCGGTGATAGATGGACCTTCCCCGACACAGTGGGGCTAGATGATGGGAGAGCTGTTCGGGTAAATTGATTAAGTAGATTAACTCATGCGTGCAAGATCCACCAATCGACGTGCAGAGCAAAGATGGCCAATTGTAATCGTACTTTATAAACAAGATGGTCAAACACAGCACACATAATTGAGAGTATGCGGAGTATCCACGTGGAAATAAAAAGGTGTCGGCAGTTAAATTATCTCAAGTGATGAGGCAACGGAGTTTATGGCTCCGGTATTTCTAGGGCGGCAACTAGCGGGCGAACGGCACTTCCCCTTTGTTTTACCTCAACGTCCGTGCTTTGGTCGTGTTCCATCATATTTCGACGGTTGGACGACGACGCGTGCTACAGTACGCGGCTGGGGCTCTCTAAATTTGGGACTGGGCCAATAGTAATAGTAATATTGTGTAGGTACGGCACTGCTGTGCAAGTCCAACAAAATTGCATGGTGGTGGCTTCCCTGACTTGAGACGGTGGCCATCAGCGGATCTCGTGCTTTTATAGTTTGTTAGACCCCGTTTCACGAGTTGGCAGCCAAGAAGTTCCAAGAAGATCGAGATGTTGCCAAAGGTCCACGTTGATTTCTGGGACATGCCGCGCATCAATGTTACTGTGCTAATGTCTGCCTTCATGAACCTCTCCAAGGACACCCGCGATCTCCCTAGGCTATTGTTGCCACTGCTGGCTGCTCTGTCTGGTGTCAAGAGACACCATGGCGATCCGCTACAGAGGCTCAGCTAATGCCCAACTAGAGCCCCATCAGTATGATACAGGTCTTTGGCCGCATGATACAAGTCCATGCCGTGTGGGACAAGCTTCTGACGTGTTAAAATGCCCTTTGGCAGGTATCATACCATTTATTTCCTAGTGCAAATTGGATACACATTTAAGCTGCCACTGATACGGATGGCTTACGTCCGTTTTTCGTCATCTTATTATGCGTATACACACAATGAAATATAAGTACGGTTGGTACGTCTCAATATCAGATTCAAGCCTGACTTTTCCTTTATGATGTTTATTATCTGTTTACTTGGGCGTTGATCGCTAGACTTTTTCTTCTTCTTCCTTTGCTTGATTTATTTTCACATTGCTGTACTACAGGTCGCTTCAAGGATTTCTTAACAAGTGGCCCTAGTGGCCCTTTGCTTCAATCGAGCACCATATGAAAATGTAGGCTGCTAGGATAAGAGCCGTTCATAAAAATGTCGGAAAAGTTATGTCCAGTGTCCGCATCGGTTGGATCAGTATGTCCTATGGGCAGCAAAGCTGGAGAGCGTGGCCGCGCACGAGGCTGCAATTTTGCTAGCTTCGGCCATCCACGGGATATCCATTCTACCTTTGATGTACGTCAGTCCTAGCACTCCTCTCCTCGCGCCGCCTTGAACTAACACTTCCTAGATCCCTTCTGGCGCTAATGTCGTGGATTTTTTGCGACAAAGGTTCGCTTTTTCCAAATCGTTTATAACCCTCGCTCATGTACTACAGAGAACGTAAAGCAATTAATGAGTTGTTATACTCCGATGTTCCTTCAATGCCAATCATTAAAGATATGCAAAACGCTCAAGGCATCAAAAGTCTAGACTCCTTAAATGTCAACGACCAAGACCTGCTCGCTGTAGCACTCGGCGCCCCGGCTCGGCAAGTTCTCCTTAGGGCAGAAGAAGTTGGACCCCGTAGCGGTTGGCGAGATAGTTACCTCAGTAGAGAGTATGGTTTCTGTCCTCCGGACACTGACGAGGCAGCAAGTGCGTTGGCAAGGTCGCCTAGCCGAGTTTGGTCCGATATATGCAAGCGTATGCCGGGCTGTGTGGCAAGGGGCCGGGTGCGGCAATCTAGCGCGGCACTTCCTCTCGTTGAGGGAAAATCAGATATCATTTCGGATAGAGCGCTGTGGGCGGCATTGGTTGCTCTTAGTATGCTATGTTCCATTTACAGATACGAGGAAACGCACAATGGCACAGAGGGTGTTAATGTCAGCTCACATCCACCTACACACGTGGAAATGAGCGATGACTTAGGCGATGAAGTAAAGGGTATCCCAAAATGTATTAGCCTTCCCTACGTCCAAATCTCTAGGCGAATGGGTCGAACAATCCCACATCTTACGTTCTATGACAAAGCATTATATAACATTAAGGCCCGCGACTTAACCTCCATCCACCCTTATATTGGACGATTTGATAACACGGACTTGAGATGGCCTATGTTTAGTGTACGGCCGGAGATATCATTTTTAAAGGGTTGTGCAGATACGTCAAGTAAGTCAATAGAGCCTCTATTTACACCCCGATTTAACAAATTACAGCGTCAGTTTAACACGGAGTAGTTGCAAACAGTGGGGCTACTATTATGGATCTTGAGGTATCGTCGGAAACTCAACGCCTCACTACGCTGTCTACATTCCTGCTACAATTGACCGAGCGCATGGCCGTTAGATTAGAAGGTTTCTATTCAAAGCTAGCCCAACATTCCGTCTATCACCCAGAAATAGAACATAACCCCGCAAGGACACGGTGGAATCTGGTGCGGCGCAAAGTGCGTGACGGCTCTTTCTTCGTGCTATCACAAAATGTGGCGATCAACACAGGGACGACTTATGTAGCTCGCCGTGGCCAAGAGGCTATCGAATTCGACTACGTTATTACTCAGATCCAACACAGCATTAGGAAAACTCCGGTTCAAGCGAGGAAAACGTTAGAACTGAGATTTCTCGAGGGCGTACAAATCCGAACAGCGTTTCGGCGAACAAGTCTCACGAGAACGGTCACGCCATGAAACGCATGTCCTCCTTCGTAAACAATAATATGCGCACCATCCGCCGGCTGAGTAAACTTCCGCAGGCGGGAGTGAGCCTTGACCAGCTGATGAACACATACGGCCATTTGGCTCCTGAGACTCACAACCGCTACCCCGCTCCCATTCGCAGTCTGACGCCAAACCAAAACCGTTCACCATCAGTTTCTCGAGAGCATAATGGTTTCGATCCTCATCAATTGAGCAAGCTCAACGTCCGTGGGCGCTCGGAATCAAATGCCAATTCATTGACGCAAGGCTCTGATCACAGCGGTCATACCTCGCCCAGTATCCACATGGATTTCCATCTTCCCATGGTAATGTCACCTGCACTCACGCCGCCCTTTTCGGCACCACCATCCTCTGTCTCATCTCCTGTTTACCGTACCCTACTATCGGCAGCTCTGCCATCGATGCTTAACAAGAGGAGCAAGCGGCAGAAATTTAGCGGTATGGCTGCTTCTCTTTCGAGCCTACCTAAAAACCGTATGCGAAAACTGATGCAACCCAGTGCGAGTAATTCAGGGGGTTACTCTTCAATGCCGACTAAAGATAGTTCTTCTCACCTGCGTGCCCGCTCCACAACGGGATCACTCAAGACGCTCATGCTGCCGGAGATGACAGTTGCGCCAACATTTTAGCTTAAATCTTCATTGTAACTATAAAATTTAACTCTAAGTCGTGCCTTGATTGCCGAAAACTCTAAATAATCCATAATTTAAATTAGCTTATGTGAGAGTTCCACTATTTGGCGGAACTATATGCTTTACAGCGATTACTAACCGTATTTTTGGATTTCTAACATCATGTGTAGCAATGGAGATGACAACGACCGAGTCACGTGCTCTACACGAGCTACTAGTAGTGCTGACAAAAGACATTGAAGAATGCCGCTGTACCTCAATTGTTCAAAATGTGATTTGGTTTTATATCTGTTGTATAAACGGAGAAGAGCTATCCGACACTTTTTATTTGGACGGCTTTCAACTTCCGTCTGTTGCACCGTCGCACCCTGCTCTTACAATGGTCAATAATGGCCAAGGCGAATTTGAATGCGCCATTTGTCACCGACATTACGCAGCGCGTAAGTTGTGGCCCACTACTGTGACTGACAGCAGCTGTTTCAATGTGCTGATCGAGAGGTATAGGATCATCGTATACGAGGCACACAAAACAGTGCCTTGAAGAGTCTGATGTCACGCCGCGGCAGAAATCCTGCCATGAGTGTTCCAGTGCGAAAAGCCGCTGTGACCAGCAGCGGCCGCGCTGCTCACGTTGTGTAGAGCGGAATGCACACTGTGAATATGTTTCCGGCAAGAACACCAATTATGCCAGACAGGTTAACCCAAAAAACTCTAACGCTCAGCTTCCATATAGACAGGAGAGCGATGAGGTGGGAAATTCATTTCTTCAAACGCTAGGAGCAGAGCAACCATGGGACGGCCAAATTACCTCAGTGGGCTATCTTCCTCCGAACGGCCAGGGAGTTTCTAGTCAAAACGGCCCAGTAGCCTCTGAACACTCCAGCAACCATTCCACGCCGCTATCCACTGATGCGCGGAGCTGTACCAGCGCATCACTATCAAACCAGACTGTTGAGACAGCAGCAACTTCGAACCTGGCACCGAAGGATTCAGACTACACTGAACAAACAGGCCAATTAGTACCAGACGAGGATTTCAACGTTATCCGCGACCGGTGGCTGTATCCTTACGTCCAACCTTCACCTCTTTCGTACGCGCTCAGGGAACAGAGCATGTTCTATCTATGCCGGATATTTCGAACGTACCCCCGCATGATGGCACGAAGGGAGCGACTTCCTCCAATGATCCACCCCATGCAGGCATCCCAGGAGGTGGCACTACCACTTAAAAACTGCTTTTCGATTACGAGGATGTGGGAGGGAGGCGCGGAGGAAGCTAGTAGCTTAGTCCAGGGGACCATTGAACGAGAAATGGAGAGGCTGTTTGCTGAAGTAAGCATAACTCACCGAACCCCGTCCTGCAATGCAATTGTGATTTAGGGCAAAAGAATACTAGCTGAGACTTAATCTACAGTACCGCACCTATGACGAGGAAACTCTCATTACAGCTTTCCAGGCCCTTGTCATCTACGCTATAATCCTCCTCTTCCCAACACCACAAAAGCCGACCACAAAGAACTTGACCCTGCAAACTGTTGTCAACCTACAAGAAGTGGGCTATCACGTTGGCCAGACCGGCCTTATGCTGCGTGCGGAGGCCTCGCATGTGCGGCCCACATGGGAGGCATGGATCCATGTGAACGCCAAGCGGCGCACGATGAGTGCCCTATACTGTTTAGAGTGGATGTACGCCATGCTCAACAAGCTACCCACCTTCCCCTGCACGGAGCTAGGTTTTATGCCAGCTGTGTCGAGCAAGGCTCTATGGCATGCAAGGACTAAGGACGAGTGGGAGGCAACGTATAACTGCTGGCTGGCACGGTGGACTGTCGGTGGGCCATACTTAATGCGGGAACTAATGGCTGTCCAGCCTGGGCCCGAGCTTGATCTACGGACGGAGATGTGGCTAGAGGAGGTGGATGAATTTGGCATGATGTATATGGGTCTTGGTATGTATTATCTACGATGTCCAAACGTCGATTTTGTACTAACTATAGTAGTCAACGCAACTGAGGTTTCTGGTGGTGGTGAACTACGGCCCGAGAAGCAGAGCACCGAAGCCTGATCAGTCCTCAGGTTTCACATAGACAGACTTCTTTCCTGTTGCATTCGGCCATTAATGAGTAGATGATGATATATATAATTTAGGCGTTAATAAGGGTTGATACGAGATAACGTGGTTAGTAATGCTTTCGGAACCTAAAAGCAGTTAAGTTATAATAAATCAATCGCGGACGACATGGCAGAAATGATCGTCACATTGTAGTCTATCTTGTGTATAACCCGGATGAAGGAAACGGATTAGTAACCAGCTTTTTACTCTAAATAATGATTTGAGGCTATTTAATTTAGAAATAGCAAACCTACAAATGTTTCCATATGCACAAATGCATGTTGCTTGCTATTGCCAAAGTAGATGCTGACCGGACTTCGGAGTACCGGTTTAAAATAGCACCAAAATATAATGGGACTTTTCCTGTCGACGGATTTGTAACCATTGACTTACTCAACCAATGGCTTCATATCTTGTTGCCAGTAGCTCACGTGGTCTTGGCCTTGCAATGGTTGCCCACCTATCAAATTCCTCTACATCTAATGCAAGAGTCGTATTCGCAACGGCACGGTCACAAACTCCTGGCCTCAAGGAACTGATTGAAAAATCATCCGGAAGAGTGTTGTATATCGAGATGGACATTACGAATCAAGCTAGCGTTGACAAGACTGTGAAGTCTGTCGAAGTTCAGCTTGGGGATAGAGATTTGGACTACCTCGTCAACAACGCTGGCATGGGTGGAGTATAGGCCAGGAAAGTCGACCAATGCGTATTAGAAAGTTAGGTAAACAGTGGGTATTCGCTAGTAGTCACCTACCCAACTACTAATCCACCGATCTCAAGCTTGTGTATAGCAGAGCTAACAGGATGCCCAATATTCTTTGATCTATAGTCGCTCGCGCGCTAGGACCACCACTAAAACTGTCTCCTGTTGTTAGCCTTCTACTTAGAGACATTATGGGCTATTATACATTTACTTCTTCCAGGCCTTCTCTAAAAGCTCTTTTACCGTAGATGTCTTAATCTTAGGAAACATGTCGTTTAGCGTCGTCTCTGGCTTCAAGTCGAAGGCGCCATTGACGAGCAATAGGCTATAGGGGACAATGAATCCCTTAAACTGGTCCCTAGGGAAATATGCATACGCCGCTACTTGTCCTGGAAGGTCCGTCCAATTGCCGGCTTTGAGATCCTCTACAGTGTCGTACACTGCCTTGAATTTTGTCCCTGCGATTTACACGCAGTTAGCCTAGGTTATCTAATAGCATGTGCTATATTTGGGAGAGGCAAGTTACCCTTAGCAGCCTCAGCGAGCTGTACAAACTCGTTCAAAGTTACCTTGTCGCAGACGATGTAGGTCTCGGGCTCCCACTTTTTGAGATCTAGGCTCGCGTTAACGAGCCTGCCGACATCCGACGTGTGACTGTAAACCACAGGGGTCATTCCATCGCCAGGGATCGAGGCCGCGTCGTGCTCCACGTCCACGAACAGAGTGGCCGGCCCCAGGTACGTCTTGATCTGCGGCCCGACATAGTAGTCGAGGAAGTAGCCGTTATAGACGACCGTAGTCTCAAGATCCTTGGCCTCTTCCATAGCTGCTTTGGCGCGGTACTTGCGTGCGACCTGGACTTGCTTCTCAATCTCTCTATTTAAAACACGCGAGAGGTTAGTATCGCTTTAATTCGTCGAGACAATAAGGTGTGGTCACGCCATGGGTTTTGATGAAGGATTCGGATCTTACTCAGGCCCGAGTGGGATACCCCATTCGCTAGAAATCATACGCTTAGTCGACTTGGATGCGTCGGCGGCGCGGATAAGCTCGATCTCTGGGGGCTCGCCCTCGGTGGTCCGCATGTTAATGGTGGAGATGACGGTGTGGACGCCATGTTTCTCAAGGGTATGTGTTAGTTCTAGAACGTTAAAGTAGTCGACTGCGATAATAGGCGCGCCTAGGCGCGCAGCGAGTTCCTCGTCGGACTAAGGTGGTCAAGTCAGCTAGCTTATATGCGATTCACCGGAGAAAAACTTAGAACTCACCTTTCTTGCCAGGACGATGATCTTGTGCTTTCCGCCCTCAGCGATAGCCTCGACGATAGCTCGGCCGATGCCTCCCGTCCCTCCAGCGACAGCTACTGTAACCATGTTAAGCGTTGGGTGTTGAGTTTTAGCTAATGATCCGAATGCAGGGTAATGATAATAGGCGGCGACTAGCGAAGTGCTGTATACTTGTTGAGTTTAGCGACTTTATATCTAGAGCAACTAGACAGTTGGAGGAGGAAGAGAGCGTGCTTTAAATACCGACTAAAAATAACGGCATACGAGTAACATAAGGGAAATGTTCGACAAGAGATGCATTACTCGTACTTTCAAAGAAGACAAGTGCCTTAGTAAGGCTCCTCGGAATACTCGCAATTCTCAGGATCCTGCATAGTCATGCCAACTTGAGTCCATCTTCGGCGATGTTATCCCGGACTTCAAAGCATCTTCGTGTAACCAGGGCTATCTCCGAATCGGTTGCGCCATTTGACAAGTCCGAAAAAATGACGCTGACGTTGTTCAGCTTGTGCGTGGACCGGTACCCCGCGCCCCTAAGTGCGAGTAAGTGCAAGTAAGTGTACAACGCCGTTCCAGAATTAACTTTATGCGCCTTCGGAACTCGGTGTTCCATACTAAGCTGCATTAGTCTCACGCTTACTTTCTCGTACAATACTTAGACTTGTAAATAAACATTAGGATGCAAAGCTACTATAGAATGATTATCAATGCTCTTTGATAGGAGCTGTTTAATTCCGCCTATTAGATTTGTCAAATCCGCGATTTGTGCAATCTCGATTTATAACGAATGTTGAATCGTGACGATAGGTCTCGATTCTTGTTAACTAATTTAACCTATAAATAACAAGTATAAGACCGACGACATACCTATGCCAGAGCTGAATTCGAATATATCATTAGCAACACATTCTACAATACCTGCATCCAACAACACGTCTAGCACTCAACGGCCCTTGTATTTGCTCTTCAAGATTTACACACAACTTCCAACACACCTACAACTAAAGCAACAACAAAAATCAACAATGTCTTCCCCCAAAAACATCGTAGAGCAGTTCGCTGTGCTCCAGACTCTCTACAATTGGGCCGCCGGCATCGACCTCAAGGACACCGCTCTTCTCGTCTCCACGTACGCGCCCGACGCGGTGTCTGACTTCAGGCCCGCGGCGGCTAAGGCCGGCCTCGAGTACCCCATCCTAGAGGGCAGAGAGACCATCCTCGGGGCGCTGACAGGGTCGCTCGCGTCGTTCGACACGACGCACTCCGTGAGCAACCCGCGGGTCACGATCACCAGTGATGCGAGGGCGCACGTCGAGGCGATGGTGGAGGCGCAGCACGTGCTGAAGAGCGATTCGTCGAGGTTCTACATGATGAAGAACCGGTACGATGCTAAGTTTGTGAAGGTAGATGGGGTGTGGATGATTTCGCACATTGTTGTGGATAATGTTTGGCGGTCGGGCGATGCTGCTGTGCTCTCGGGTATCTAGAGCTTTTGTAAGGCTTGGGTTATATAGATTGTGAGGGAATGGAGACAGACAGTTGCATTTGATTTAGGTTTGTTTGTAATAAGTAGTGGCATAGGGGGATTCAAGCATCAAAGGCGGAGCGAACTAGATGGCTACAATTTATATTTAACACATAACGTGGTTTATCAGTACCCGGTTAATATCAGTACCCGGTTAACTTTTTCCTACCTTCGTACGAAGAATTAATATTAAACAACAACAACAAATTA
>JPJV01003777.1:0-30136 GCA_000750745.1 Pseudogymnoascus sp. VKM F-4281 (FW-2241)
AGTATAGGGGCGGGGGATCAGGGGTTAGATTATTATCAATAGCTTCATTTTTATATACTCTATTCTATTTTTATATACCATATTCAGCCTCATGTATCCGGGTATATATACCTACCCTACCCGTCAGATCTTCGCCGGGTAGGGTATATACCCGTGAGCTTCACGGATACTACCCGGATACATACCCGCCGAACACTGTGCACAGTCAGTCCCTCTTCGGATTTGTAAAGGGCATGAGTAATTATTTTCATGATCATATCTTCTCTCTACTCCTTCCAGGTCGTCAACGCAGGGCTTCCCTTCGCGACAGGGCCACTAAATTTTGTCTGCACAAACACCTTCTGCATCCCATCCTCCTTCTTGTCAAACTTCGTATACACAGTGTCCATCTCATCCAGCGAGACCCGATGCGTCACCATCTTCAGTGGGTCAATCTCTCCCTTTTCAATCATTCCTAGCAATTTCTCCCAATACATGTGCACAGGGGCTTGTCCATTCCCAATCAACCTGATCCCGCGCTCCATCAACGCCCCGATGTTGAAGTGATTCGTGAAGCCCGTGTACACACCAGTGATGCCACAACGCCCATATGGCTTCACTGAAGTTATCATCTCGTTCACGAGCTCCGATGTGTCCGTCTCCATCCCTAGCAGCAACTCGAAGTAATGCGCCCAGCCCTTTGCGTATTCTCCGGCCGCGCACTCAATGCACACATCCGGCCCACCAGGCACCATTTCCCGGAGCTTGGAGGTCACTGTATTACCACGTCCAAGCGCAGTATAGTCCAGCGTCTCGATCCTGAGGCACTTGGACTTTGCGTAGGCAAGTCGCCAGTTGTTGTCAATGAGGATGACGCGGGAAGCACCATTGTGGAGGCTGAAATCGGCAGCCATTTGGCCGATAGGGCCGGCACCCCAAATAGCAACGACATCGCCCTTGTTGACACCAGTGTCTACTACGGCGTTCCAAGAAGTGCAGATGACGTCGGACAGATAGAGGCCTTGAAATCTCAGCGGCTAGCTTCTAATAAAGGGGGTTAGAACGTACCTTTCTCATCCGGGACACTGTCAGGCAGCTTCAGGAGGTTGACGTCTCCAAACGGAACTCGGACGTATTCTGCCTGTCCTCCTGCAAAGCCGCCCGTGAAATGAGAATATCCGAAGAAGCCACTATATTAAGAGAATCAGCCTTGTCGTTTCCAATTACTTCAAAACTTAAGAGAGTTGATGACTTACGAAGTCTGTGTCCCATACATAGCGGCTGCCAGCGAATTTTCATTCGTCCTCTCACATTGGCCGCTCTGCTTCTTCTTGCAAGGTGGGCATTCCCCACATGCGATCTGGAAGCTGGCCACCACACGTTGGCCAGGCTTGACATTCTTAACTTGCGAGCCGACAGACTCCACGATACCGCAGAACTCATGGCCTAAGATATCGCCCTTTTGCAGCTCTATAATAGTGCCGTGCAAGAGATGCAAGTCGGAGCCACAGATTGTAGAGCCAGTAACACGCAAGATAACGTCTCTGGGTTCCACTATGCGTGGCTTTGGAACTTCCTCTGTGTGGTGTATTAGTAGAAGCTCTGTGTGTAGATGGTAATAATTGAGTATCTGTCGGAAGTGGCGGAGGACATAGTCCAAATATATCTCGAAGTGATAAAAATCACACCAAGTCGATTATAGCTGAAATAAAAAATTATGCAACTTACGAACTTCCACGTGGTTCTTTCCAAGCCATACCAAAGCCTTCATCATCTCGCCGCTAGGATCTGCGTATTTGGATCTATCTAGTGCTGGGTTGCTCACATCCTGTTTCGTGGCGGCGCTGCCATCGTGCCCGATGGCTTGCTCAACCTTAAATGCTGCCTGTGATGCTGCCATTATTACTTCAAGTGTATTTATTCCAAACCGCAAATTTTTATAGAATAGTTATTTGATTTAATCACGGCCGAACGAGCACGAGTTTACCATGTGGTTATTGTTTTGTATTTATAGTCGTGAGAACTGACGTCAGAATTAATATAAGCTAAATTTAAATACGTCATGAACAACCAGCACAGTTGATTGAGAACAATAAAAGTGATAATTGGTTACAACGGCTAGCTCTCCTACTCAAGTAACCCAATAATATGGCTATAGTGATACTTGCCAAAAGTACCACGTTGTGTTCTGGTGTCAGGTTGGTTTTTATTCAAATTTCTAACATCTTGATTTTTGCACGAGAATACTACGAATCATGAACATTCCGATGCTTCTGGTATTGCAGAGAACGTATCCATAGCGTGACAAAAGCCGAGAAATAACAATAATACTCCTACAGATGGTGTACATCAAAACTTAGTACAGGCATATAAATATCTAGTATATTCCGTAAATATTTCGAAACTTCTCATTCCTTCAAAACAAATCCCACCTCATCCCGGTAGTCATCAACTATCCTCCCCCATTCAAGCAGTAGTCTAAAGAGGTAAACTTCTGCATCGACCTCTCTAATCATACTCTCTGCCCTCGCCTTCCCTTGTTCGGCAATCCACTCTGCTTCCTTCAATTGAGAGTCCATGCTGACCTGCTCCCCTTTCACCGTCCCAGAAAGCCCCATAAAATACGCCATTGTACTGTGCAGGCCCGCCCAGCGCATGTCGAGTGGTATATAATGCACCCAAGGAGTTAGACGTTTCTCGTACCAACTCTTGAAGATTCCAGACCGCACCGCCACTGAACGTGAGATAACGTTCATTAAAAACTCCTTTGGTTCGGAAACATCGGTGGTTAGTA
The DNA here is from genome assembly GCA_000750745.1 of Pseudogymnoascus sp. VKM F-4281 (FW-2241). Classification (NCBI taxonomy): domain Eukaryota; kingdom Fungi; phylum Ascomycota; class Leotiomycetes; order Thelebolales; family Thelebolaceae; genus Pseudogymnoascus; species Pseudogymnoascus sp. VKM F-4281 (FW-2241). The sequence goes on from JPJV01003777.1 coordinate 2,774, forward strand.
TGTACCGACTAGAATACCTATCTTCGTCGGTATCACCAAGCATCGCATTGGGCCCAAAGTGTTCGCGCTGTGACACGCACTCTTCCTCCCGGTGACAGTTCTTCCCCGGCACACCGGTAAAACCAGCATCAATATTTATTTGGTCAGAGATTGCCGCCAGTTTGACATATGCATATTCATGTTTTTTGCCCTCAGTATCAAAAGGTAGCAGAATCGGGACCTTCCCACTGGTCGAAGCTTGGTGGGCTAGTGTAACGAGGCGCTGCTCACTGACCCCTTGCCAGTCATGCGCTCCTAGCCCGGATGGTGGAGTTTCGCCGCGCCAGTATAGCACGTCGCGCAATTTGGCGAAAGGTTTTTTATTTGGGACGGAAAATGAGAGATCTGGTTTAGAGTCTGGGGTAGAGGGGATATATGTCCCTGGAAGCGGAAATAGAATATCGTTGTACCCCTCGATTTTCCTCGAGCTGAATATGGGTATGAGGGCGTCGGCAGGGTACCCTGTGTTAGGAACTGTGGCTGGCGAGGAAAGGAAGGAAGAAGCTGTACGAAGGTCAGGCTGAAAGCAAGGGTCGAGTGAGTGAGATACATTGCGAATAAATTGTCCAACGGAGTAAGATGCGAAACATGAGGTACAGAGGGCGCGAGACGAGTGCGGATGTGAGCGCGCTGGTGAGTATGAAGAACACGAGGGTGCCATATAAGCGTCCCATCGAGAAATATGCCTGGTTATTGGCGCGACTGGTGGACCGCTTTCAACGGACGTAAGAGGACCCCATTTGGCTAGGGTAGCCCATGTGGTGATAATTGTTTCCCTTGCCTCAATATGCTCAGATCGGTGCCCGGCAGCTTTGAGACTCGCCAGAGAAGAATACGGCAATGCAATCTGCGGTGATGGGCTGGGGTTTAGGACAAGCTGCATTTGAGGGAGCAAAGGTGCAAACGATTTGATCATCTTCTTGATAGGATCCTCCAGGTGCGAGTATTCCTCTGAAACGTGTATCGTGTCTACTTTCTCCCTCTCGATTTTGATGCTGATAAAGCCACTATTCTTACGCAAAATAGTAGAGCGCTTTCTAATCAAGGAAGGCTTCACACCCCAGAATGGGAGAAGGTCTTCATAGATCTGGTCGTAATCATCGATGGTAGAACAATTTCGATCCTTAGCATACTCGAACCATTTATCGAAGTTTGGAGGCGGGAGTCGACGGTATCGAGATTTGTACTCGGCGACAGCCTCTTTAAGACTTTTGCTCGAAGAAGCTTGTTCGGACCAGATATCGGCCTTTGCCTGGCTTTGGTACACAAGCAGACGGACAGGATGGAACCCTACAGCAGGTGTTAGTTAAGTATCAATGGCCGACGCATGCTGCAAGCTTTGGTGGACTTACCCGCTTTATTACTTCGCCAAACAAAGACCGTTTCCGTGTAGATAAACGCGACAGCTAGTAGAATATAAAAAAGACGATGAACTCTGTTCAATATATTCTGTGGGTGTTTGGCAGCCTCGCCGTATTTATATATTGTAATAAAACTCATATATCCAAAAAAGAGCGAGGCAACTCCTATAAATCTGGACGTATCCGACTGTGGTGGAAACGGGCGCATCTCCGCCCAAGCATTAACCACCAATGGGGCCATGACTGTCGTGAAAACAACGGTCATGACAACTGCAAAAGGCCTAAGATCCGAATTCAGATAGGCGAGACAGAATATAAGTGCTGTAAGTGCCATTCCATCGATGAAAATGCTGTATTTAAAAGAGGATGGCGTCGAAAGTGATGCCATAATTTGAAAAGGGTGAACAATTAGATATAAAAGCCCGACGGCTGAGAGCGAAGCAGCAGATGCCAGTGAGATATATCCAACCATACTCACTCTCCGTTTGTCGTCATTGCAGCCAGCCAACAACTGTGATAATACGATAATGATAACGCAATCCAAACCAATACCCAAGATTTGGAGACAAATGGTGTAGTTGCGCTGACTCAATACTTCGGAACAAACAAAAGTCGATGGTAATCGCGACGAGGTGAGATATATTCCCAGAGTCAATAAGATGGTAGGAATGATGTACCGGGCTCGTGACCATCTTATTGTGTCGAATAGGTCCTCAAGAGCGCTGTTTGAGATGGAATCTCTTATATCATCTGCATCATAATTCGGAGCGCTAGTGACGAAATCATATATGGCGAATATAATGGGGAGAGATATAAGCTGTCTAAGTTAGTAAACGTATCAAAATACAAGCTGATATTCTGAAACCGTATAAAAACGAGGTATTGGCTACTCCGTATAAAAGACAAGAAACAAAGGGCTAATTGGTAGGGAAAATATGTAGAGAAGAGCTTCTATTTAACAAGATGTTGAAAAAGATGAGAATGATTTGAAGGCGAGCATACCTCGAGATCCCTTGCTGAGCATTGAGCTGCTTCCGATATCTTCCTCAACGTCCCCACACGGATAACAGTGCAGAGGACAAGGAGGCTGAAGACTTGCCTCCGCCGTTGAGGAGTGAGTTGTGTCGGAGCAATAGCAATTCGAGCTGGCGTAGACAGCGCTGGTATGCCGCCTGCATGGCTCCTATACTCTCTACCAGCTCCTCCACGTCCTCTTCCTAAACGAGTAGGAATACTTGTTCTACTAATCGCTAGTAGGATAATACCGACAATGAATAATGCAGTAATAGCCGCTTGAACAGGACGAACTAACAACAAATTAGTAGCTGCCCACAGCATTGCTGGATTGCCGTACACACCGAATGAAGGATGCTCTTGCCACGTGATAGGTAGCCATGCAATAATTATACAAAAACTATATACCGTGTTAGCTTGGGTTCGGGAAAGTGTGTGAAGGGACAAGACGAATATCGGTACGTACCACAGCCCAATGGCTCCCACAAAGGGGCCATTTGCCATTGCGAAAACCAAAAAAATATATAACTATACAAACAAACTAGCACGTTTAATCCATGGCATGTTCTGCTAGGAAAGCATTGAGGGAGGAATGCTGTAAAGGCTTTCAGGGGTTGGAGTCTATGGACGTCGATGTCGTTGCCGTATTGCATGCGGTCACGTGTAAATTTTCAAGGATTTCGAATAATCCGGGGTAACTGGAACTACGCTTAATGTAGTATGGTGGTGCCGGATCCCTGCAAAAAAGTTCTCGAGGGACGACTTTATCGCAAGGCTCGTCTAGCTCAATCATTTCGCAGCCTTTCGAACTCTCTGTTTGTAGTCGCTTCAACCCAGGTTCATATTGCCCCCCACAGGCAATTAGAGCACTGATAACGCCGACAACATGGTTCGCAAAGCAGTGTATGTCCCAAGTTTCTCCTGTGAAGAAATTCTCAACTGACACTTTCAAAGGGATTCCCGCATCCCCGCGCTCATTCGCAATGGAGTTCAAGAAAAGAAGAGAAGCTTTATCGTCGTCGTTGGCGACCGATCAAAGGATGTCATTGTCCATCTTCACTACATTATGTCGAGTATGGATGTGAAGCAGAACAAGTCGGTGCTGTGGGCATATAAGAACAAGCTGTTGGGCTTCACCAGGTTAGCAAACCCCATTTTCGCGGCAAGTACGAATCGGAATTGACTTTAAAATTTGCAGTCACCGGAAGAAGCGTGAGCTGAAGATCAAGAAAGATATCAAACGGGGAATTCGGGAAGCCAACACCGAAGACCCGTTTGAACTTTTTGTATCATTACACGACATTCGTTATGTCTACTATAAAGAGACGGAGAAGATTCTGGGAAACACTTACGGCATGTGCATCTTGCAGGATTTCGAAGCGATTACTCCCAATCTCCTCGCAAGAACAATCGAGACTGTTGAAGGTGGCGGACTTGTGGTACTCTTATTGAAGGGAATGAGTAGTCTGAAGCAGTTGTACACGCTATCGATGGACGTCCACTCGAGATACCGGACAGAGGCGCACGACGATGTTACCGCACGGTTTAATGAGAGATTTATCCTGTCTCTGGGAAGCTGTGAGTCGTGTTTGGTTATTGACGACGAACTCAACGTACTTCCCATTTCGGGAGGCAAAAACGTGAAGGCGCTACCACCACCAGACCTCGATGAGCCCAAAACCGAGAAGCAGAAAGAACTTGAGAGCATGAAAGACACATTGCAGGACACCCAACCCGTGGGATCGCTGATAACGCTGGCTAAGACGGTGGACCAAGCTAAGGCTCTCTTGACCTTTGTGGATGCCATTGCAGAGAAGACATTGAAGAGCACAGTCACCTTGACAGCGGCCAGAGGCCGCGGAAAATCGGCAGCGTTGGGTGTTGCGGTGGCGGCTGCAGTTGCGCATGGTTATAGCAACATTTTCATCACTTCTCCAAGCCCAGAGAATTTGAAGACTCTCTTCGAGTTCATCTTTAAGGGATTCGACTCTTTGGGTTATATGGACCATGTCGACTACTCCATCATTCAGTCTACAAACCCCGATTTCAACAAAGCTATTGTCCGTGTAAACGTACATCGCCAGCATCGCCAAACTATCCAGTATATCAGACCCCAGGACGCACATGTTTTAGGCCAGGCAGAGTTGCTTGTTATCGATGAAGCAGCAGCCATCCCTTTGCCTCTTGTCAGAAAACTTATGGGACCTTACTTGGTCTTCATGGCATCGACAATCAACGGTTACGAAGGAACTGGACGTTCCCTATCGTTGAAACTGATTAAGCAGCTCCGGGAACAATCAAGGGGACCTGCCAAATCTACAGGAGAGGATGCAGAGATGGATCGAACAAGCGGTAAGGCAATCAAATCTGACAATAGCTTCACGGGGGGCCGTTCACTACGCGAGATCACTCTGTCAGAGCCCATTCGTTATACCCAGGGCGATCTAGTTGAGAAGTGGCTCAATAACCTCCTCTGCCTCGACGCTACCCTTCCTCGATCAAAACTTAACACCCAAGGCTGCCCACACCCATCTCAGTGCCAACTCCTCAATGTCAACCGCGACACTCTTTTCTCCTTCCACCCTGTCTCCGAAAAGTTCCTACAGCAAATGATCGCTCTATACGTTGCATCGCATTACAAAAACTCCCCAGACGACCTACAGCTCATGTCCGATGCACCTGCTCACCAGCTGTTTGTCCTTGTTCCTCCCGTGTCTGAGGACAGCGCTCGCCTTCCAGAACCCCTTGTCGTCATACAAATAGCACTTGAAGGTCAGATTTCTAAACAATCGGTACTGAACTCTCTTGCTCGTGGACAGCGTGCCGCAGGTGATCTCATCCCTTGGTTGGTATCTCAGCAGTTCCAGGACGAAGACTTCGCTGGTCTCTCTGGAGCCCGCATTGTGAGGATTGCTACCAACCCAGACTACATCGGGATGGGCTACGGCGCGCGGGCCATTGAGCTTCTCAACGACTTCTACGAAGGGAAATTTGCAAGTCTCTCCGAGGATGCTGCTCCGCTATCTGCCGAGCAATCAATTACCCGCGTCACGGACGAGGAACTTACCAATGCAACCTTGCTGGATGACGATATCAAAGTTAGGGACATCCGCAAAATGCCTCCGCTATTCAGCAAGCTCACAGAGCGTCAACCTGATAATCTTGATTACATTGGCGTGTCCTATGGTCTCACGCAACCCCTCCACAAGTTCTGGAAACGCTCGCAGTTTGTTCCCGTATACCTCCGTCAAACAGCGAATGACTTGACCGGCGAACATACGTGTGTTATGCTGCGCCCCTTACAGAATGGGGACGACAAGGCTTGGCTGGGAGCTTTTGCTAGGGATTATCACAAGCGCTTCCTTTCTCTCCTTTCGTATCAGTTCCGCGACTTTGCCTCCATCACTGCGCTCAGCATCGACGAATCAGCTCGCGGAGGCTTCAAACTGGATCCGGAGCATGAGGCCAAGGCACTTATCAAGCCCGAACTCGACGCGCTCCTCTCCCCATTTGATCTGAAACGTTTGGAATCATATGCGAACAACATGCTTGATTACCATGTTGTTTTGGACTTGATTCCAACCCTCGCGGCACTATATTTCACTGGCCGCCTCCCTGTGTTGAAGCTCACTGGCGTGCAATCCGCCATTCTTTTGGCAGTTGGTCTGCAGCGCAAAGACCTGACCGCTGTAGAGAGCGAGCTTAACCTACCGAGCAGCCAGCTACTGGCCATGTTCATCAAGATTATGCGGAAATTGTCCAGTCACTTTGGGAACCTAGTGACTGGAGCCATTGACGCCGAGCTGCCCAAACAAGAGATACTTGGTGTAAGCCGTGCGGACGCAAGTGCCGCGCATGATGATGAGATCGTAGACGAGAGATTTGTAGCTCTTGAAACAAATCTGGAAGATGAGTTGGAGGAGGGTGGTGATGAGGCTATGAAGGCTTTGCGAGAGAAGCAAAGGGAGCTTATTGATGCGCTACCATTGGACCAGTAAGCATCCTCCTACACCAAACGAGTTATAACTCCAGCTAACGCAATTATAGATATGAGATCGCATCCGAAGCCCCGGGCTGGGCACATGCCGAGCAGGAAGTTCTCAAAGCGACGAAGAAGGGAGCGAAGCCATCGGCAATCAGTGTAAAGACCCTGAAGTCAAAGAGGAAAGCGGGCGAGAGCGCGGCAGAGATTTATGAGGAGGAGATGGGAGACAAGAAAAAGGATCGAGGCAATAAGAAGGCTAAGACGGGGAAGAAGCATTGAGGGTGGTAAAATGGGGTGTCATTCGGCGTTAGCATGGGCAGAATGTAGATATACGATATATGAACGGCATATTATCTTTACTTTAATTCGGTCACAGTGAATTACTACTGCAACTCCAGATTAGCTACTATATAAAGCAGGTATCCGTACCCCGAGAATTATAAAGCGGCTATATGACTAGAAAATATGTTATGATCAAATTTCAGATCATGCCCGACCCCCAATGACCATTCTAATGTCGTTCACTTGCTAGCGTCGTTGGGGATGGTGTGTACGAAGTAGATCATTTAAATCTCACAAAAAACGAGTATTATAACAGTCTCCGCTTCATCTCTTCCTAGTATCCTTCGAAGCTGTGCGGCGCACTTAATCGCTATGTATACATGATTCTACATCAAAACGCCAACCCGAGCTCTGGCTTTGAGCTAAAACAAAACGTAGAAAGCAGTGATTCCGGTTTCACGTCATCCAGCCGTTTACCTTCCCACCGTCTATCTTGTCTTCGCCGCCACGCCAGCCCCAATGACTCCCGGCAATTTCTCAGAGCCAATGCTGAACATCATTCCAATGGCATAGCTTACAATCCCTATCAGGAGAGAGCTGAAGCCGGCGATGATCCAGAACTGCGCACTAATGTCTTGTTTCTGACAGGCTGCCCCTCCCCAGTGGCCCTTCCTCGTCTTGTCTGTTGCATCTGGGCTATAGCATTTGCAGGTAAAGCAACTGGCGCCTGACTCTCCTTCGGCGGGGCCGAACTTACGGACACACGCCCCGTGCCCTGAACAATTTTGTGTCGATGTAGTGCAAGACTCCAGTGTGTTGTAGCAGAGAGGTGGGAGACGAGGGATGGGTGTAGAAGTAGGCTGAGGGCTAGAAAGAGCAGAGGAGGAGGAAGCGACGACGTCGGACATCGGCTGTTCTTGTTGTCGTTTCCGAACATCAGAGTCAGAAGCGGGAACCGAATACAATCCCCAGGGCTCCTTCACAAAACGAACGGTCTGTCCTGGTGTCATCAAGAGGAAAGTGGCCTCGAGATCCCCCGCCTCGATCGCACGGAAAAGAGAGTCTTGACTTTTGACGAAAGATTCGAAGTCAGACTGGAAGTTGTTAGTGGAGGTTGTGAGATGTAAGAAGGATTTACTCACACTATCCTCGGTAAACTTGTGCATAATATGGCTACTCTTGCTGGACCAGCATTCAGAGGCAGACGCATCTATGGCCTTCATAAGAGTACATTGCTCATCAGGAAGGTCTCGCGGGGAAATCTGCTGTTGAATGTCTCGAACGAGGGCTCCGACGGACTCAGGGCCTGGACTTCCTACCATCACAAATGATGGCTCGGTTCGACCTTTTGCGCTCCATTCTGCCTTGAGAGCCTTGCTTCCCTCAAGAGAGACGTCCAAGAAGACCACCAGGTGCCTAGGGGAAGCTGCCCCTGCAACACCCTCATCGAAGAGTTTCGGGTGCTGTCCGCCAAACGTGTTGATGAGCTTCAACTCCTTTTCACTCCTGTCTCCAGCGCCTAAGCTATGGTATTGCGTAACATCGAGTTGTTGCGCCAGGACGACCCTGACTTGCTCTGGTGTAAGGGTAACGGATCCATCATTGAGTAATTTCGATGCTGTGAATACGAAACCGTCGACACGCGAGGAAGTAGCATGCGCTACTCCAGCAATTGCTGGTAGTAGCAAGCCGAGTGAGAGCCTCATAATTGTTGTATGAGGCCTTTCGTATGGATGGTGGCACTGAACTGTCGTCTACCTTGCGAGTCGCGATAGTGTCAACGCGCTGTAGCTCATTGGGGCGCGGTTGAGCTAAACTTAATACAGAAATATTGCCATCGTTTACCGCCCTCGGCGGCTCAACTTTGTTGGCCTCGTCTGGGCCACGGCGTCGATCAAGACAACAAGGGCCTGACAGTATTGCAAGTGAAAGATTGCATATGCCAATACGATTAGATTTCGGATGAAGATTGCTGCTTCTAGCGTCTAAAATCAACAGCTCGTTTGGAAAACGCCCCACAAGGCTTGCTTGCCCCCGAAGGGGCCCCTGATGGTCCAAATGTTCAGGGCATTTCGTGCCGCATCAAGCCTTTTCAGGTTGAATCGTGTGCCTCTAACGGTTCGTGCGCGAATGCAGCGAGATGGTGGTGCTGCATCAATACAAAGTGTGCGCGTCAAGAAGGCGCGTATTAGCAGAAGGTAATATCCGTCCTCGCCACAATGCGTCGCTCCTAAACTGATAGTATGTAGATATATGCTCGGTTCAGCAATAGGAGTACTTATATTATGTCGGGTCTTCACGAAAGTAGCTTTCGCACCACTCGACGAACTGGTGGACGATCTCGAGAACGAAGGGGGAGTGCCGGAAAGTGAGACGCCGGAGGATCTGAATGATTCGCTATTCATACCATTCCCAGGCACCATCAAACCAATTTATCAAAGTCCCTATCGGGGCAGCGATCCTGAATGGCAAGAGTATGTGAAGTTTAGCAAAGATGTTACGCTTGCCAAAAAAGTTAGAGGTAGGAGTTATCATCTATTTAAACGCAGGCATGCTAATTGATTGTGAATAGCTGAACTTGCTGAAATCACCAGGCGATCGGTTGCAGAAGTTAAGGGGGGCGAAGGTGCTCGAATATTGAAACACTGGCTGAACATCGACTATCCTAACACCCCTCCACCAGCATACGCACATTCAGGGTACGCTATTTAACCCCTATTTTGCTGTGCCACGGCGGATTGCTGACATTTACCTGACTTGCAGCATCGAAATTACAGACGACTTCATTTCCTGGAGTACCGTTGTCATTGACCAAGAAACTGTCTTGCGGATCCACCAAGCTTTATTCCCTATTGCTGTAGCAAAGGCTACCTGGAGATTCATGCAAGTCCTTTTCAGCCAAGATTCGGAAGGGAAGACAAAGAGCATAATGTATGCCCACTATAAGATTCCTGATCCCATGGAGGTTAAGAAGACATATCCTGCCCTGGCCTCAAGCGACAGAAAAGCGACAGAGGAAAAGGTCACGCAAGCCAGAGTTACGGGCGGCGTCGGCATTACTACACACACCAGCAATTATAATCAATCTGCAGCAGAGCAGACCCAGGGATCGGCTGACAAGCAATCTATTCACGATGGCGAAAAGGCCCCACAAACTCAAGCAGTTGCCTTATCAGTGGCTAAAAGAAACGTGAACCAGAACGATAGTGAGCAACCAGAGCGGAAAAGGATCAGAGATACCATGTTGTATAAAAGGCTGGCCAGGCGCTGTGCTCACGCCATGTTTACTTTCAAATTCACTAATAACGCCAATTGGAATCATGTGAGAGTTATACCTAGGGGTAGCATTGTGGTTTCCGGGATGGTGGAGCTAGAAACGAAACTCAACTTTGTTACTGTGCAAGTTCTTGGGGTATGGGACCCCAAGACGAAGGCATTTGATATCGGGAATAGCGTTATTGGAGTTCGGCAAACAAGAAGAAAGAAACAAACTCCTCTATTGAGATGAGATCGGATAGCCGCGGTAAGGAAGAATGACTACGGAGTGAGGGATCAGAATTCGCGGACGGGAAGGCATAGAATGGAGCATTTGAGGCGTTCAGCGGCATTTTTACGGCGCTTTGTTAAATGGGTGGCTGGTTCAGTAGTCGACTGTTACGATATATTGGCAATAGGCCACTGTTGATGGGTGATTACTCGACAAGGTAGACAAATTGACCATTGTATCATCATGAAAATATGGAAATCCAGTAGCTACCCTACTTTTGTGAAGACCGTCTCAGTGCCGAGCAATGGACCCCTACATTTCCTATCTTCCCGATAAGCTCCCCTCCACCACCAATTGCGTCATTAATGATGGCTACATTATGCAACGCAACGTCCAAAGTCGCAATCCAGCTTGTACAATCCACATCGTCCAGGAGCACGCGGAGAAAATTTACCACGATACTTTCGGCTGTCATAACTACTCCGTAGCATATTTCAAAAACATGGCGCTCGCACCGAAGTTCTACGGACAGCTTTTCTCCTCGCTTTCACATGCACCGAAGGTCCACACGTTGGAAGTTTACTTGGACTATGTTTGTCCGGTAAGATATCTATTAACTCCTCTGGCAACCCTTGAAGGGCCACCAGAGGCCTTTTGACAGTTTGACTACTTCTTTCCGGGCAGTTATCTAATTAAAGTTTAGTTTTCCAAGAAACAATTTGAAACTATCTATGAGAAGGTCTTTCCCCTTATAAAGACGAAGTACACGGGCAGGGTCAATGTCATTTTCCGTCAACAAGTCCAGCCGTGGCATCCCTCGTCAACCCTCGTCCACGAAGCAGGAGTTGCTGCACTGCGCTTGGACCCCGCGGCGTTCTGGGCCTATTCAGCAGTGTTGTTCAAGCATCAGACCGAGTTCTTCGACGTCAATGTCGTTAATGAAACGCGCAATCAGACATACAGACGTCTTGCTAAACTCTATGGTGCCTTGGGGGCTTCTGGGCCTGGCACCCACCAAGCTGACGAGGAGAAACTCTATGAGCTGTTGGCCGTGGGAGACAAAGCTGGCGAAGGAGGGGCTTTGAACATTGGGAATAAGGTCACAGATGATCTAAAGTTGCTCATCAAATTGGGGCGGCAGACAGGGATCCATGTCTCGCCTACCGTGCTTTGGGATGGTCTCGTGGAAAATAGTATTAGTAGCTCGTGGACGCTGGAGCAGTGGGACAAGTTTTTGGAGGAAAAGCTTCATAAATGATCAGCTGATGGGACGGCTGTAAAAGCACTAGGGGTAATTGTGAGCTGATAGCTTTGTGAGAATAACAAGTAAACAACACTCCACGATGCTCCAACAGATGGCCCCAAGTACATATTGAATTTATTTATCCCTGCTTAAAGCATCTGGCTGTATTACATAGATGAGAACTCCCACAGAAACCCATGCCCGACAACCGACAGAATCAGTCATATTATTTGAAGAAAAGCTTAAACAGGACAAAGGTCCCGTCCTAAGAATTCGTGCCACCCAAAGAGTTTCAAGAGTGGCTGTAGATGACAACAACAACCACAGACAATTATAAGTCAAATAAAGGCGTTTAATCACCCAGGGCGACAGCCAGTGCGACAACCGGTAAGTTAATGGCAAATGGAACCAATGAGATAAGTTCTGTGAGTTTAACTTGCTGGTAATAACCCTGAGATATACCCAACTTATGTTCAGAAATGACGGCGACACAAGTTGGAAACATTAAAATTTTCTCTTCTTCTTTGCAGGCACTTTAGCTTTCTCCTCCAGCTGCCGCTTCAGCTCTTCTCGCTTTCGCTGTGCCCTCTCTTCCGATGTTTCCCGTGGCTTTTCCTCCTCCTTCGCTTCCGTTCTTCCTCTTAACTCCTCATCAGGGCTGGTCTCTTCCTTGGGCGGTTTATGTCCTATCCGGCCAAGTTTGGATTTTGTGGTTCTTGTTGGGGCCTCAGGATTTTGAGCTGCCTGCGAATCCCCTTTTTGTGGGGACGTAGGAACAGGCGGGGGATCATGTTTCTTCCCTCCGATCTTCCCAAGACCTCCTTTCTTTGCAGTTTTGGCGGCCGGTTTTGGAGGCGTCTTCTTTTGAGGCGTGGTGGGCTTAGACGGAACATTAGTGCCCTCATCTTCTGTCTCAGTTTCGTTTTCGTCGGCATCATCCTGTTTTTGGCTTCTGGTGGCTCTTCCAACATGTTCGGGCTGTGGTTCTGGCTCCGCTTCCGGCTTCATTCTGGTGGCCATTTTGGAGGTCTTTTTATCCCCCGGGATTACACCTATCTTTTTTGTTTCTGAGCGCGCTTCCTCTTTTGGCACCGGGAAGCTATCACGAATGGTGACGTGCTGAGACTGGGATGCACCGAGGTCATCTGAATCGTCCGTACCTTCATCTGACAATTCTTGCTTCCGAGTCATTTTACGTGACGGTGAAGATTTGGCCCTTGAGGATATTATTTGCTGACGAGGTGGCGTTGCTGCAACTTGGAAGTCGTCCGTGTGCCCTTCAGTGCCTTCGTCTTCGGTTGTATCCATATCGTCCTCGGCCGTTTCGGTCTTGACGCCGTCCACACCAGCATCAGTGACCTGCCCTCCGTCCTGTGGGGTTGACAGCTGTATTGCCCCATCCTTCAGCTGATCCCACCACTTGTCAAATCTGCTGGGGAGTTCTGCACTGTGGGCAAGTGACCCCACTGGAGAATCCTTAGTGAAAGCGCCTTGAATGATAGTTTTCACATCAGGATGTTCGTCCTCAGCTTCGGCATTACGCATAGCGTTGCGCCACTGCTCTTGTCCAAATACTTCCAGTCCCTTGACCTTCTCCTCTACAACTCGTCTTGGAATCTTCCTGCCACCCTTTCCCGCAACGCCAGGGAAAAGATGCCCCAATTCTGCCCCTGTAGCTTCTAACTTGTCAAGCAACTTCTGGATGACATTGTCTTTGTCACGAAGCATGCCAACAAGGCTATCGAGCTCTTTTAGTCTCGCATTCTGGGCACATAGTAGGGGTATGGTGAAATGCGTTGCAAAGTCACTTTGGGGGCAGGAAGAAAGCCTGATTGTCCAATTCAGAGGTTGCAGCGGTTTGGGCAGTGCGATACTCATATTGATTTCCAAGTTTCTCGCACCCGTTGAGTGTTCTTTGGCAGCGTGGGTATCGAGGCCAAGGAGAAGGTCAACATCCTTCCCGCCCTCAAGTCCTACCGATACTTTGTCTAGGAAGAGCTTGAGTTGTCTGGAGTCCTCGCTGGGGTCAATGCTTGTATCTTCCGCCAGACTTCGGCGTAAGATAGAGCGCCTGTCGAGATCTTCGCACCAAAGATGTGCAAGATCAGTAAGGTAAATTCTATATGAATCAACGGTGAAGGTAGTTGAAATCAATAACGGGGGCATGCGAGAATTCAGCGAGGATATCATGAACGGGCGCCATGATACTGCCATTGCTAGCAATCAGGCTGCGCCTGTCGACTTCGGATCGGTAAATACTAGGGTAGCTGTGTAACTCCGCAATCTAGATAGTGAAGCACTGAGTGGTCTACAGTGACGTGGAAGAAAATATCATATGATATCAAGCAGTTCTTTGGCGGATGGTAGAAATGGGATATACTAATCAGGCAGCCACCAAAAAACTCGGCGCCGTATAGTGTTAGCCAACCACAAAAGTCGAAGGTGCGAGAACCGGTATTATTGGTCTCAAGTTGAGACGACAGTTGAATATATATTGGAGCTTTGACGTTCACTTCATATAGTGGCACGTGATGATGGTTATTTTGTCAGCCTTGCATATCTGCCTGGAACCCAAGCTACCAGCTCCTCCCCTGTCTCACAGACAAGCTTAACTTCATGGCCAGAGACACAAAAATAAACCTTCAACTACATGGGACGACTACTTCATAATGGCAGTGCTTCCTGCAAGCTCGCCGACTGGTACTGTACCATTAGTATCCAAGGTGCGTACGGCTATTATGTGTTAGTTGTGCTTCATACTAACCTCGCATCAGGTTGAACTGGCCGACTTCTACACGAAACACTATTCGGGATATGCCAAAGACTACTTCGCCACCACTTTCCTAGCCGAAGGACTCGCCGAGGAGGAAGATGATAACCTGGGATACTATGATGACGGTGTTAAGAGGACCTTAACAGACGAACAGATTGCCATGTTTCGTCACTCCGAGATTGAAACATTGCTGAGGGAGAAAAGAAAAAACGATGAGGCCAAAGCAGACAAGGCAGAAAGAGCATCTGATCAGGAACGAGAGATGAGAGAAAATCCTGAATCTCGGGATGCATCTTTGACTGGCATCCAAACTTCAAAGGCCCCACTCACTCAGTTGGACGCTGGACAATCATCACAGTCGATATCCACAACAGGGGACCAGAAGAAGAAGAATAAGAGCCATTTCAAGAGAAACATAAAACCTGATTTGAGAAAGAGAACCTGGGATCAGGTTGATCACGGCTTGGAAACGTTGGACTACGAAGAAGATGTTGCTCGGCCTTCGCCAAAACGAAATGCGGGACCACAGCGAAGAACTATTTCATACGATGACATGTGAAGCCAGTGCGGATGTCCTCGGGCTTTATAAATAAACACTATCTGCGGAGAAGCTGGAGTTTCAAGACGCACTACCTCTCGAATTGCCACTCCACCTGGCATACTGAGATCTGGTCATGCACTAGACTCCCTTATAATGTAAGTCTTACATACTCACGTACCCACACCCACCGCCCTCAAGATATTACCATGATGAAATCCATTGTATCGTCATCCTTAGTCGGACTCGTGCGGAGTTAGCTCGACGTTTGCCTTCAGTTAAACAATCGCCCCAAATTGGGGGTGGGTGGTTGTGGAGATGGGGCAAATGGATTGCTGGCCTACGCCGCGATCATGTCGAAACACAATCTTCTCTCTGAATCATATATCTTGTTGTATGCGGATTTAATAAATCTCTTATTGGACCACTACTGACACTGAAAACACAGGAAGAATGATGTTGATATCCAGAAGCCCAAACGAACATTGATGAAGGCTATGAAGAAAGGGCCTTTCTCAAAGTCTCCCATCAAGCTGGAATTTCAACATCGGCCACGAATAACATGGGCATAACTACGTGCACTTTTCCGTGACTTCGCTTTTGCTGTCGGGCTACTTAAATAGTATTAGGCAATTAGCAATGGGCAGTTTCTATCTCGGCCAAACCACCTTCCATCGAAGGGGGACTCCAAGTGCAGCCTTTCAGCACTTCCCACGCACCAAGTTGCGGGTTCCGGAATGACCCAATTGGCAAACGTCGACATCCAAGATCGGTGTATCGACGTTACATACAGTACAGCAGCCCACACCAGGATTTCTTCTTCTGCGGATTACTTTATAAGCCAAAATATGGAACGGGTTCTGGTGGAAAAATGATTGGCTGGAGACATCGTACTCCATTTCGCCACCAAGGCTAGAGTGGCAATGTAAGGTGGTGTCTATGAATTCCGAATTCGATATGTGATGTTGTCAATACAGTACATGAACCGTTATGGTGATACCTTGACCTGCATCGGCTGAACCTATCTGAATGTGGACACCCTGTCCCAGCCCTGCCGGGGACGATTCTTGAGATCCGCGAGTGGCATAGAACCACGGCCAGCGCTTCCAAATCTGGTAAGCGCTCGTCACACAGATGATTTCGATACTGTCAAACGCAGCTTCGAAAGGTCCTTGGGTGTCTTCTGGAACGGCACGGACCGTGGGGGGCTTGCTGTGGGTCCCATTGTACTAGTAACCCCCTGTGAAGATATGATAGAGAGTGACATGAGAAGTCTGAGACAGGAGTTGAAATGACCAGTCAACTAAATAGTGAACAATGAATGTATGTGGGATCGGAGTTCTTGTCTCGTGGCTTACGGAACCTGGCACTACCTAGCTGCATGTTCTACCGACATAGGCATAGGTATTGACTCCTCGCCCCTTACATCCAAACGGTCAGGGATGTGAACCCTTCTAGAAGGCCAGTTTAGAAGGATTGTTGTTCAGGCTGCATGATAGACAGTCAGCTTTACCTATTTACTCATAGCTCAGACATGCAATGGCGTTTTAATTCGAGCTAAAGCCGCCAATATTGACAAAACCCGGATTGGGCAGAGCGGGACACTGGTCCCCAATTCTCGATGAGAAGGCGCTTGAAACCTGTAAGAACCGTTCCCTATCGTTGAGCGAAGGCAGTCCCATAGCTATGCAACGTAATCCAACCGCAGTTGTACGTACTGTACGAGTGTTCGCAATGTTCATTCGTTAACGGGCCGGTAATGAGATACCCCTTTCGTAGTTTACCGCCACAAGGTAGAGTTGGAGCCCGGCATCCATCCCCGCATGCATCTACGCGCGAGCTCTCCTTCCTCTTCTTACGGTGCGGACGTGAGGGGGCGCTTCGCTAGCCGCGGTATGCTGCATCTAAATCCACTTGGAAGAGGCGTGGGGTCATCCCACATTGACGTGTGATAAATCTTGATTACTCCGAGGCTTGCACACCACCAACTCCGCAATACTCCAAATCTTAGAATGCAACTACTACAATGTGGTCACACAATAAACCCTGGATATAATCCGATTTTCGTGCATGGCCAACCAATCGCAGTTCTGTCACATCCTATCCTATTCCCAACTTTACTGTGGCTGCCGCGACAGCGTTCGTTTGCACCCTCTCACTGGCTGGCTCGTCTGTACTATGTCAAGGTTGCGCGCCTTGTCGCCAAACCCCCCCATGAAAGGTCTCGGAGTCTATCGTGCGCCGAGACAGCACTAGGCTGCCATTCTGTATTATTGGGTGCATCGAGGACTGCACTAGTACTCGCATCATGAAGGTGAAAAGTGACATATGAGATGAAGTGATGGCCGAATCTGAGATGCGCGGCTTTCCCATATAGTGATCCACCGAGACGGCCGCCTTTCACAATGATAGAACGATCTAAGATCTGCATTCTGACAAGGGCAGGGGAGGTTGGCATATGCAGGCTACGAGAAGGTTGTTGGTTGTTGGGTGCTTTGCTGGTGATGGGGACTGGCCGAATTCACGCACACGTCGTGTGAACTCCGTTGCAGGTGAGACGCAATAATCTTATCACAATAGAAGAGCCGAGTGAGCTGGATGGATAATGCCATTTGTGCTCCTACAAGGTGCGTCAAGCACACCGTAAAGTTACGATCTATTGATTTCAAAATGCCGAGCCCAGGACCATTATCAACACTGACCCTTCGACTCACAAAGGTCCCGCCCCGGTAGCCGTGGGGTCTGTCACTATTCTAGCCACAAGAATCCCTAAAAAACAGCGACCAACAACCAAAATCTCAGACATCCTCCGTCGGTCTTATCACGCGATTACATCGCAGCCTCTCCCAGACCTTGCCAGTTGTATCCGCCACCTTACTTCCCCTAGTACCCATGCACCCCAGGCCATAATCCTTCACCGTCAAAGCTGGGTAGCCCATTGTGAGTGAACACTGGCCCATCATCCCCTGTATACACACCGTGTACATGGCCCATATCATACACCGCCACATCCATGGCTTCAAAGGACGGATCCTTGAAGTAGTACGGATTGGCGACGTTCATCCCGGCTGCGGCAGTTGGTGTCGTAGGCGAGAACGGGCGCTGTTCCAAATCCTCCTGCGGTGGCGTTACCATTGTGCGTAAATGGTGATATCTCTTCTTCTCTCTGCGCACCTCTCTCTCCCTCTCAGCATCCCGCGCCCGCAAGGCCTGCCCATCAAAGCCTAGACCGCGGCCTTGGGCCATTCGCAGGGTCTTCGTCCGACTGGCCATACTTCCACCTTTCTTGCCGGCGTTTTGACGTGATGCGTTCATGACGGCGTGCGAGTCTGGCCGTGCTGACTTTTTTGATGTGCTCTTGCGGTATCGAGTCGTGGGAGTGACACCGTCTGCAATAGCCCAATCTGCAAGGACCCATTCAGACGTCTTTTTTGCGGGTGCATCTGATGGTGAGCCGACAGAGCGGTCTGTTTTACAAAACGCCTGGGTGGTAGGTGAGCAGTGAAACAGGTTGCAATATGAAGAGATGATAACTTACTGCGTTCATTGAAAGGTTATGCCGTATGCTGTTACGCCAGCCAGAGCCAGATGAGGACCCCTTCTCTGTGTTATCAATGAACCACTGGTAGATCTCCTGCAGGGCCATGGAGTGGTTCGGTGCGCCCATCAAGGCACGATGGATGAGCTTTGCATAAGGCTCTCCGATTTTGCTTTCTTCTGCGTTTGAAGCAATGTCGTCTTCAGCGTCATCTTCAGCCTTGCAAGATGCAGCATCTGGCAAAGAGGGTGTTCGGGACATTGAAACTTGTCTGCTGTAAAAGCCACCCGAGTTTCCGGCTCTGAGATTCTGACCTGGGTCACGCAGCTGACATTGCAAGGACGGATCTGAAAGGCTAAGGCCTTCGATCATCTTTGGGCTGTATGCTTGCTGATAATTCCTTGGACAAGCCGCTGCACCGCTTGTGCCATTGTAGAAAACGTCCGCGTTCTGGTTGTTGGTATAATCATAGTAATAGCCTCCGTGGGAAGTATTGGCATAATTAGGGATGCCGAGCTCAAGAGAATTCATATCTGACGGTAATGGCGAGTCCTGGCGAAATAACCCGTTGAATAATGATGAGCCTTGCTCGCTCATGCAATAGTGGTCTTGCTGAGATAGTTGAAGATTGTCCTGAAAAAAAGAACAAGAGCTCTGGGTATAAAAGGGAGATTCTGACACATGAGTTTCTTGATCATGAAGAGGGGAGTCATCGAAACGTTGCCGGGCGTTTTGAAAGTTGTTTGCGGCCATGATGATGATGATAGCTCTTCTAGAGTTACACTCGGGAATCTTGAAGTAATAACTGAAACGTGTGTCCAAAATGCATATATCAGACATGTAGATCAAGACATATGAGATCTCGGAGAAACAAAAAAGAAGTATTCTGGAAGGGGAACAAGGAGACTAAGGCAGCCCATAGATATGGGACGGAGCAGTAGTGGCTCGTGGCGGGGCCAAGAAGCTGATAGATAGGAAACGGGGATGCCATTCTGCATGCGACGTATTGCCAACTCACAGGGCGGTCCTGGTGTGTGTGTGACTGGAGGGGCAAACGGGGCAGGGCGCAATATGCAGCAGCCAGGCCATGGAGGAAGGATGTAGAGAGGTAAACAGAGAGAGCCTACCGATACAAGATGGTCATGAAAACAATCAGAGGATTGCACGGCGGAACGGAAATAGGCTTGCAAGTGCATCTTGGGCGACCAACCAGCTCACATGGTGGTAGGACAGTGATTTGCGAAGCGGGATGAAGAAGCTACATGCCCGCGAATGCAAGAAGCCATAACTTGCAGGTAGCCACAGAAAATAGCGCCAGAAAACAGTACCGGAGGCGTTTTAGGTGGGTTCCGTCGCCATTCCCGGATTGGCTCCGTAGGGTCTCTGCATTTCGACACAATTGGATGACCCTGGTGGTCTTAGAGTTACCATCTTCTAGAACAGCGCTAGAAGTGTCAGGGTTCCATTGAGGGGGCGGCTGGATGGCGTCGGGTTGGAGATCAGCGGCCGGGTCTCATTGACTCCACCGACAGAGAATGGGCTTCATAAATGTGTGCTCATGAGGGGCCCCAGCATGCAAGCGCGGACGCAGCAACGCAACAACGCAGCGCACTCTCACGATTTAAAAAGCAAGCAGCGTTGGAAAGGCTACTAACAGAGCAAATATTGCATCGCGAATTGTTTGATACACAAATGTGGCGTGGTAGTCATTGCAGGCTTATGTAACCTACCACCTTTGGGGCAAACCCACTGCGATAATCCATATGAGCGCTGCCATATAATAATTTCCAAAGCAGAGCCAACTAGTTTGTCCTGAGCGACACCACTCGCCCCAGAAAGCAGCTACTCCTGCCTCAGGTCCGCCCTGGGCGTAGCTGCCAATATCTAATGTACAACGCACACGTTTCCGCTACTTCCTGTAATAAATCTTTTTGAACTGGAAATGAAGCGAGAGGATGCCCTGTGTCAATGTTAGCGATTGGCTTTTACCAAGTAAGGTTCATGGGTGACAGCTTCCATGTCTCGGGTACTGGGATAACATACCTTGTCAAAGCTGCTCTTGAACCCTCGGTCTCTTTTAGCAGAGTAGTCCCATTCTTTGTCGACAATGCGGAAGGCGATATCTTCATATGGAGGGCCAGCGATAAAGCGGATTAAGCACGTATCCTCTTCGCCCGCGGGGGCAAATGACTCCCCTCGTTTTCGCCCATGCTCTCGAATGATCTTGTACGTTGGCGCCTTCACTTTGTCGATGAGATCCGGATAGAAAATATTGAACTTGTAGCCTTGGACCACTTTCGGGGGAGGATTATCATGGTCGTAATGAGTCTGGTTGTACTTGTTCCATTCGTAGCCCATCTGCACCCGATTGAAGTACTTTGGCTTTCTTGGGCGATACTTGTCCGCCCATTGAGGTACCGATGCCGTTGCAACGCTCTCTTCTGCGGTGAAAATCTCCTCATTTTCGTCGATTCCTCGGGCAACCTCTCTTTCATATAAGTGTTTTGTTGCCTGGGAAAAATCTTCATTGACCAACGTGGAAAACCTCTGCGTGCCTGGTGGGTGTATGCCAACTGTCGTGCTACCGCTGGGCTTCTCTGTGTGATCTTTGGCTTTCTCGGCCGCAGTTTGCGGCATTGGCACATAGCCCAGCTTCAAAATTCTGACCCGCTCGGCAGAAACCTTGCGTAAAAAATCAGACTCGTCCAGTATCTCGGCTTTATGTTCAGTGCCAAGCTTCAGAAAAGGCTCCGGGTCATAAACTTGAGAGTATGGTATCGCCGCAACGGCAGGCATCCCAGCTCCTACTCCGGTGATAATGGACTGCAGCTTGTCGCAAACACTTTGGGCATCCTCTTGTTGCTGCTTTCGTAAGACATCGAGGCGACTATCCAACGCTGACTGGTAGACTTTCTTCAGCTTTGCTTTTGCCTTCCATATAAGTAGACTCTTCAATAGTTGCTCCCAATAGTCAACATCGATATCTTCGTTCGAGCGTAGCTTCGATCGGATCTGCTTCTCGAGAGCTTCTAATTGCTCATATGTCTTCGGTCCAAGCAGCTTATCAACATCGGCTGCCACCGAGCTCACTGCCCGTTCCTCTGGTCCTCTAGGCTTCAGTTTCTGGCGCCTATCATTGCATATGATCTGCATCGTCTTCCAATACTCCTGATTCCTCATGTTTGTTTCGAGCGTAATATATGACGTGATGTCTGACTCAAGCTCAGCCAGCTGAGCATCATCCAGCCCTTCGAATACGCCCTCTGGGTCCACGACATCGGCTTGTACCTCCTCTTCGTCATCGTCCAGGAGATCTCGATCAGGATCAATCACTCGTAATATGACTGCCAACCAGTCCACCGGTTTCGCCCTGCCTTCCCTCACACGAATATCCGCTTTCTTCTTTGCCTGCTTCAGCACGAATTTGTCCTCCTCTGAGACCCACTTGCGTGTTTGTTCATCCTCTGTTGTTTGGTTGCGGCGTGGTCGAGCGTCTTGGAAACTACGACTTGGCTCTGCGCGTGATGGTTTCGATATGCGATTGTTTGGGTCTCTCCGGGGTGCAGTGATATCGTGACGTGGCGACTTTTCTCGTCTGTAGCCGTAGCCACCAGACGGTCTATTGCCATCCATATTCGTAGTAATATTTCTGTTTGCCCCAAACTGCTGCAAATTTGGGAGGAATGATGTGTTAAAGCCCAAAGTTTTCAGCCTCGACGACAGCAAGGTTGAACTAAATGGCTAGTTGGTCTGTGCAGGGTGCGCTAGGTTATCGGTGTGGGGACCTTGACAGTTCCGAACCTCAGCCTTGTCGTACCAGCTCCAAGCTTCGTCAACAAGGCCAACCTGGCAACATGTCTGCGGCGTTATAGGAATGGCGATAGAAGGCTCGCGGCCTTTATTGGCGCCTCAAACTCGTCGGCTACGGCATCTGCAAGGTGTATACCTACGTAACTTAACCCTAGCCCGACCGCGTGGCCATACAATTGACGATGCGACTCTGAATAAGACTCCAGAGAAGCTTGAATCTCTGAGGAAATCTCTTCATGAACCTTTGTTACAACACTCGGCGTCTTCGGATGATTTGAATGCCAACATCCGGCCAAGTGGGAGGCGGAGGAGAAGCACAATATGGGCTGGTCAGAGCCCGGATTACAGGCAAAGAAAGCTGGAAGACGTCATTGACAATGGGATGGTGGATGCCTTCTTTTCATTGCATTGCGCAGGAGAAGATGAGCCAATATACATATCTGAAGTTACTGAAAAGGCTATGGTTCGTGTCATTGTTTCTTGCTCTAGTCTTGTGGACGTTGCCAAAATATACCCGGCCTCCCGTCGTTGTCCCCATGAGAGACCCCCTAGCAATGCTAATGATTTACAGAACCCAAACTTTCGATTCTTTGATCTCACTAATTATGGGCCATCTATAACACGATTGTCGAGGTTTACAATTAAATTCTGGGTAAAGCGGAAAGAGTTCTCGCTGTTCCTCGAACAGGAAATTGAACTGAGCTCTCTGCATTTTCTCGGATCGGTATGTGACATCCTCCTGGTTCGAAGATAATTTCTGACTAGTGCAGTTGAACAATCGCCAACTTCCACCTAACTGTGTCATCTTTCACCTCATCGATGGTATCTATGCTTTAGACCTACCATCGGTTACCCTTCCGCCGAAACATCTCCCTCCGGTCTCCACATCTTCATACAGTGCATTGATGCGCCTGTCCAGTCTAGATGACTCCATACAAGATGCTTTGGCTACGCGAGAGCGGCTTGCGGCTCAAATAAATATTATACTACAGGAACAACCTGTGGATGAGACGCCGCGGGTAGAAGAAGACGCAGCGCTGGCTGCGAAGTATCTAAAATCCGAGCAAAGGATTGTCAAGCTCTCTATTAAACAACGTGACGAGCTTCAAGCTTCAATAGCGGCAAGGCGGAAAGCAATAGACGAAGGCATCCAGTCACAAGCCCGGGCGCAGATGGAGCTAGAATCTATCCAGCAGCAAGTGGAAGAAATGATGGTTGCCCAGCAAGCAAACACGGAGCATATACATGGTCAGCGCCGACGAATATGCGAGGAATTGCTACATATCTTTCCCATTGAACCGACTGCGCGATCTCTGACCTTCACAATCTGCGGCTTACTGCTTCCCAATACTTCATTCGATGACTCCGATGAGGACGTCGTTGCTGCGGCCCTTGGGCACGTTGCCCGATTAGTCGACATGCTCCAATATTACCTGTCGGTGCCTATCCCCTATCCAGTCATGCCGTACGGATCTCGCTCTGTTGTACGCGACGAAATATCCACGCTAGTTGATACACAGCGTGCATTCCCCCTGTATGGCAAAGGCACCATCCGTTTCAGGTTCGAGTACGCCGTCTTCCTCCTCAACAAAGACATTGAATGCCTCGCCGAGAGCCAGGGGCTCAAACTCATCGACATCAGACACACTCTGCCTAATCTTAAATACCTGCTGTACGTCTGTTCGGCCGGGACGGCGGAGCTCCCCGTGCGGAAAGCCGGGGGCATTCGCGGGCTGCTGGCTGGAAAGGTGACGCCCATGCCGAGCAGGAGGGGGAGCGAAGAGGGTTTGGCGGACGCGGCGCGGAAGGCCCTGGAGCACGGCAGCAACGCGAATGGTGGGACAAAGGGGAATTTGAGTTTACAGCTGCCTTTTGATGCGGAGCCGACGACGAGCTTAAGGACGCGAGGGCTGCGTGAGAACCGAGCGCATTGAAGATGAAGGTCCTTGGTGTAGCGTATGCACATGTGCTCGTGGCTTTGGGATGGTTCTATTCTTATACACCACGAGTTCGTACGTTCAGGGGCACATGCAGATTACCGGGATTCGTTTGACTGTATGAAGCTTAATTTAACATCTCTTGGAACATGTGTTGATGGAGAACGTGAGGCATGACACAACAGTATCATGCTGAAAGCCGGTGCTGGGGTAAAGGCCCGATTGAGGGGGCCTTTCCCTTTCGCATCCCCTGATTCAAAGTTACACTTTGACAACGGCATTGTCTGTTTTGGATGGGCACACAGCACGTGGGAGTAAGTTGGTGTCAACTCGGGAAGAGGAAATGTAACAGGGACTCATGTGGTGAGCCGCAACAGGGTAAGATATCACATTTGGTACGGGATGCACATGGCTAAAATATGGGCTGTGGCTGGGGCAGAATGAGGTAAACTCAACTTACAGTTTCGTGAAGCTGGAAGGAGATGCTGCCATCACCAACTCTCCAACAACAGAGGCGCCGGGGAAGCGGAAGACGCTGTAGTGGCGCGAAGTGTTTATCTGGCGGTCAACGACAGAGAGGGTGAAAATAAGAAGGCCATCACTGTAATTTACAAAGTTGGTGGGTGGGCTATGCACGCGGCCGAAGGAGTCCAACATGAAAGCTGGGCATTCAGCCTCTCCTGAGCACCGCGTCCACAGATACCAATCAGCCCGCCAGCATTACACCAGCGGTTACAGGCGTCTGCGCCTCCACGTTTACGCTCATATTGTTCGTCGGTGATGTACTGTAGGCAGCGAGTGGGATAGGAAGCGGCCTAATTGGAGATGCTCTGGGATGCTTGCGTGCAAGTTCTGTATGGATGGTGGTCGCTCGTGTATGCGGCCTGGGCGTGTGATGGGCTGCTTCGGCTGTTTCACTACAACAGGGCTTGGGAATGAAATGGACAGTGAAGCTCGTATGCGGCAGAGAAACCCAAGCCATTCTGAGCGAGGGGACAGAGCCGGATTTGTATAACATTCATAGCATAATCCGTGTTGTGCTACTGTTCCTGGTGTTGACGTCGGTGTGGAAATGACGTCTGAATGAAGCCCTTGTCCTTAGGGACACAGAGCCGGCTACGTATCCAACTCCGTTCTCTAAGTGCCGGTTCTAGACTTGTGGTGTTGTTCTGTGGCAGAGCTGTACTATCCCAAACGGCTCATCTATTTATAGGCGGCGTGGCAGAGTTGGCCCGTGCACGCGCCTCCTCTCCGCCAATCGAGGCTGGGTGTTGGGAGTACGTACTATACTTCCTGCCAGCAAGGTCCAACATGGCCTCCGTAGCGGGCGATCGGCCGCAGCGGCGCTTAACAGGGACCGCACTAAGACCATGTACCCTTGTACCCATCGGTCTAGGACTAACAAGGGACCACTCACACACTCTCTCACACAATTCCCACACACTGTCCAACTAGCGGTACTTGTTCGTCATACCTGTTTACTACGTGTTGGACAAGTCACTCTATATTACGTTCACCCATTCACGCCCACCACGCACCCCCCAAGAACCCTTCCACTGCACGAGAACACGCCGCCTCCCCTCCGCCGCAAGAACCCTTCTCTATTATTAGCATCAACATCATCGCTCACCCCAAAAAGTGCCGATAGTGCGCCAAAGTATATCACAACCTCATAGACTCGACTTCGTCGCGGCGAATACCCCGCCATCGACTCTCGGTGGTGATTATCGAGACTTTGCGTCTCTGGAGAGGGCCAGCGCCGGCTCAATTCTCTACTCGACGGCCTGAGAAAGCTTGGGAAACCGACTCTCAGACGACAGTGTCGAGGATATACCGAATCTGCGATACCCACACGAGCTCGGGACCGAAGGAATCATAGGCTTGTAGGATATAATTTCTGGTCGCGCGAAGGATCGATAGAGATTGAGGGTTTAAATTAGACGCGTCTTTTGGCTCCAACACTACGATACCCATCCATCGACACCTTCATTACAACTAGCCTCGACTCGGCGCGCATTCATCATGGGTCGTCGCAAGATCGAGATCAAGGCTATCAAGGATGATAGAAATCGCTCAGTGTACGTCGTGGTGATGATTTCCATTCCCTGGCGCTGGTAACTGACATACCCTTTGCAGAACGTTCCTGAAGCGTAAAGGAGGGTTGTTTAAGAAGGCGCATGAGCTTTCCGTCCTCTGCTCCGTCGACGTCGCGGTTATAATATTTGGTAACAACAAGAAATTATATGAATACTCATCTTCGGATATTGGAGAGATCCTTCAACGGCACAACTTCGTGAGTAACGCACTGCGCGATCGATAATCAGAGCGTGGCTAACATTATCAATCAGTATGGTGGCGCAAACGAGCACAAGGGTCCATCAGACTTCAACGGCAAACGCGATGGCGACGAAGATGATGATGATGAGGGCTCTGTCATGGACGAAGGCCACCCACCAGAAGGGCCCATGATGCCACCACATTTCCAATCCCAACCGGCGTTCCAGCACATGCGACAAGCTCCCTCGGCTTCACCTCCGGTACAGAACGGTGCGCATTTCCAAAATATACAGCGCCAGCACACACCACAGCCGCCGCAGCTAGGGTCTCGACCAGCCTCAAGGAATGCTCCTCACCGGGTGAACTCGAATCTCGCGCAACAGCATATGCAACAAGGCCCTCAGCCTTCGCCTCCCATGAACGGCTACTCCTACATGCCTCATCATGGGATGTACAACCAACAGCAACATGGACAAAATATGCCGCCACATAGCCAACCGCCACCGCAACAGCAGCAGCCTTCATATCAGTATCAGGGTCCGCCGCCACCATCTCACCAGCTTCAGCAGGTGTATATGGAAGACCAGCGGCGATCGTCAATGCCTCCCGTGTTTCCAAAGCAAGAACGTCAAGAATCGGGACCTATCAATACTCCTCCGCAGCCACAACAACAGCAAATTCCCTCCCAGCAGCAACAGCAGCAGCAGCAACAGCATCACCAACAACAGCAGCAGCAGCAGCAACAGCAGCAACCACAACATCAATTAGCACCTCCACCCCCTCAGCAACGCCATCCATCTCCCCAGCAACACCACCAACCACCGCTGCAAGCCCAACAGCCTCAGACGGGGCAGATGCTCGAGCCAAAACGCATGTCCGTTAAATCCCGCAGCATCTTCACCCCCATCGACGAATCCCGCTCCATTCTTTCCCAACACTGGATCTCATCCACCTCCGCCCCCGAGTCGACCCGTGGTGAACCTGCACTCACAAACCGCGCCTCATCTTCTTCCCTCGACTCGGCCCGAAATGGCATTATCAAATCCCCTCCACCGCATACAAACCACATCAAGCCCCCT
>JPJV01003778.1:0-33063 GCA_000750745.1 Pseudogymnoascus sp. VKM F-4281 (FW-2241)
GGAGCGGTGGGCTTGGTAGATGCTGTTGATGGCGCAGCCGTAGTTTAGTCTAGAGGGGGTTGCAGGTTGGAGGGCGGCGTCGAGGGGGTCGAGAGGGATTTGGATGCTTTGGACTGGGCCTTCTATGCCTTTGCATCGTAAATCCCAGATTTGGACACTGCCATCTCTGCTGGATGTTGCAATGACGCTGTTGTTGGCTGCTCCTGGTTGAAATCGGACTTGTTTGAGTGATGCGGTATGGTTGCTAAGCACTGATATTGTTGTTTGCGTGGCCATATCGATTACTCTGGAAGTCTGGTCGCCAGATGCCGTTGCGATGAGGGAATCATCTTGGGAGAAACACATATCAATGATGGCATTGGAGTGTGGTCGAAAGGAAACATAAATGTCTTTGAAAGCAGGTTGGCTCTCCTTCGCAGACTCTAGTATCCGTATGCGGCCTTCCTCATCACCGACAGCCATTAGGGAGTTTGCTAATGAAGAGAGAATTAGCAGGTGCAGCACCGGTAATTGAGAGGGAGACATACTGTTGCAGCTTGCTACACAAAACGGAATGCAACGATCAGGCCCCTCCAGACTACTGCAGAAATGTGTGTCTTCGGGGCGAGAATAGAACGACGCAGTTTCATCTTGCCAGTCTAGACATAAAATTAGCCTAAAATCACACAGTGTGTTGAATTTTCCCTACCAGATATCGGAGAACTAGTGTCGCTGCGTCGTGAGGGTATTGAACCATGCCGTGAGCGGAGCAGGTTGCCTGCCAGTCCCCGCGAAGCTGAGCGTCGGATTGGCAATACATAGCTCCCTGCACTTGGCTCTTCACTTATTGTACACCTGGGAACATCGTCGCTGCAATCAGGGTATGTGGACAGCTCGCAGGTAGATCTTTCGGAGCCCTCGGCGGCAAAACCAGAGGAAAAGCCGTATTCTGGGGTTATGTCCCCAAAATGGCTGCTAAACGGATCGTCACAAGGGGAGCTTTTTTCTGTCAAGGTCGGCTCAGGAGTGTGTAAAAGTTTGCGCCTCTTCATATCCCGAGTAAATGAAATTGGGCTATTCTCTTGGTCCGCAATCGTGTTGGGTGGTCGGATAGGACTTGACTGAACTCCCCTTCGATTATTCGCCGGTGTCGTCACATCAAAGAGAATCCTTCTCGATGATCCAGCTGCACTGGGCCCATGGGATCTTGGAGTGAAGAACCGAGTAAACTTCCGAGGCGTTATTGATGTCATTCGTTTCTCTTTCGAGCTCTCCCCCTGAGGAGCCATGGTGCAGAGTCTGCCTGTTTCGTTTTTGTGTGGTATACAAGGTTCCTTTATTTATTCGGACGAGTGATATATTCTTTTTCAGTATGTCATGGACAATGAGAGATCGGGCTGGTGGGCTGGTGGAGGCGACTGAAGGTGATTTCATACATAAATCTAAGACGCGCAGGGTCCAATTGCTACGCGTTCGAAGCTTCTGAACGCGAACAGCTTTACGCGTAAAGTTATCTTATCTTATCTTATCTTCCCCACGTCCGGTATGAAAAAGGTACTCGGGTACACATTAATCCGGTCCGAAGAGGTTGGACATTTCGTTTTTTCTTCATTGCCCATGTACCTTTTATTCGAGGTTGTGATATCCCACCAAACCAGTCCCCCGACAAATCTCAACTGTACCTCTCACCCGACGGTAACAGGTTGAATACGCCGCCATGGGTATTCAGAAGAAGCACGGCAAAGGCCGTTTGGATAAATGGTATAAATTGGCAAAGGTAACCTCTTCAGTCCCCCGTTGCCTCATATTTACAGAGCTAATTATCATCGCAGGAGAAAGGTAATACCATTATGGATCTATACGAGTTTTGAGGCGGCAATATTTTTACTGCCGCTATAAAACATTCACTGGTCATTTTACTAATCATCGATATCTTCAGGCTACCGTGCCCGTGCAGCGTTCAAGCTGATTCAGCTCAATAAGAAGTATGGCTTCCTCGAAAAGAGTAAAGTGCTGTTGGATCTTTGCGCCGCACCTGGAGTAAGTCCTTACATTCCGTCTTGATCTAGGCATCTTGCTAATGGTTTATAGTCTTGGTCTCAAGTAGCAGCAGAGTGCATGCCGGTGAACAGTCTCATTGTCGGAGTTGATCTATCGCCCATCAAAGCCATTCCTCGAGTTATTACATTCCAAGGCGATATTACAACTGATAAATGTCGCGCGACAATTCGATCCCATTTCAAGACATGGAAAGCAGACACAGTTTTGCACGACGGTGCGCCCAACGTCGGTACTGCCTGGGTACAGGATTCTTTCAACCAAGCGGAATTAGCCCTCCAATCCATGAAGCTTGCCACGGAATTCCTCATCGAAGGAGGAACATTTGTTACAAAGGTTTTCAGATCCAAGGACTACAACAGTTTACTTTGGGTTTTCAACCAGCTGTTCACAAAAGTCGAAGCTACCAAACCGCCATCGTCTCGTAACGTCTCCGCCGAAATTTTCGTTGTGTGTCAAGGTTTCAAGGCCCCGAAGCGAATTGATCCCAAATTTTTGGACCCAAGATTCGTCTTTGCGGAGTTGGCTGATCCCACACCAAATAACGAAGCCAAGGTTTTCAACCCGGAGATCAAGAAGAGGAAGAGAGACGGTTACGAGGAGGGTAACTATACTCAGTTCAAGGAGGTTCCCGCCAGCGAATTTATCCAAACTACCGACCCGATTGCTATGCTTGGAAGTCTCAACCGGTTTAGTTTTGACCAACCACCAAATGGCGACGTTGCTCTTGCAGCTCTGGACAAGATGCCAGAGACGACGGAGGAGATTAGAGATTGCTGCAAGGATCTCCGCGTTTTGGGCCGAAAAGAATTCCGAAACCTGCTTAAATGGCGTCTCAAGGTTCGGGAGAAGTTTGGGTTTGCTACGAAGAAGAGTATTGCAGCGGAAGCAGCCAACGAGGAAGTCGCTGAAGTGGAGCCTATGGATGAAGAGCTACGCATACAAGAGGATCTCCAACAGTTGAGTGAAAAGGAGACGGCGAGGAAAAAGAGGGAGCGTCGACGTGAGAATGAAAAGAAACAAAAGGAAATTATTAGAATGCAGTTACACATGACAGCACCAACTGAGATCGGTCTTGAACAGGCTGGCCCGAATGGAGAGGGCTCGATGTTTGCGCTGAGATCAGTTGATAAGGCTGGCGCCGTGGACAAAATTGCAAAGGGTAAAATGGCGATTTTAACTGAGGCTGAGTCGCGGCAGGGAGGTGAAAATGGTGTTGTCTTGCTTGAAGAGGAGGAGGAGAGTGATGTGGAGCAAGATCAACTGGATCGATACCTAGATTCGATGTACGACCAATATCAAGATCGAAAATCGGAATCCGACGCGAAATTCAGAGCAAAAAAGAATAGGAAAGAATATGAAGACGGAGATTGGGAGGGATTCTCGGCCGATAACCATGGTAGTGATGACGACAAATTAGAGAACGACAGCAGTGACGAATCCTCCGACGATGAAGGGGCACCGGTAACTAAATCTCTTCTTACGGATCTCGACAACGAGGAGCAGAAACCCAATGGGCTTTCAAAACGAGCCGCTCAATTTTTCGATCAGGATATTTTTAAAGATATCGGTGGCTTTGTGGAGGAAGAATCGGAAGCCGACGACGAGGAAGACGAGCAGGAATTGGCTGCTGGGTTGGACGACTTGGAAGACCTCGTTGAAAGCAAACAAGTTGAAGTCAAGAAAGCACAAAAATCCCAGCCAAACATCTCTACATCGAACGGTTTCGAAGACTCGGACGACTCGGATAGTGGAGACGGATTCGAAGTGGTTAAGCGGGATAGCAGAGACGCACAATGGCAAGATCAGGGGCAGCCATTTAAGAATGGCAAACTTGGTAATATCCCAGCCCCAAATGAAAATTTGATCAAGCTAACTTTATTAGATATCGACATTATTACTGCGGAAGCCATGACGCTTGCCCAACAGATCGCTTCGGGGCAGAAGTCTAGCTATGATCTCATCGACGAAGGTTTCAACAAATATGCTTTCAAGGACCGCGATGGTCTGCCGGAGTGGTTTTTGGATGACGAGGGAAAGCATGACAGGCCGCATCGTCCCATATCAGCCGCAGGGGCTGCTGCTATCAAGGAGAAACTGAGGGCTATGAATGCTCGACCTATCAAGAAGGTCCGCGAAGCAAAGGACCGAAAGAAGTTCCATGCAGCGCAACGACTGGAGAAGTTACGCAAGAAGTCTGCCTTGCTCAACGATGAGGAGGGTATGACTGAGAAGGAGAAGGCTTCAAGCATCACCAAACTCATGAGCAATGCGGCGAAGAAGAAGCCAAAGACCCAGGTGAAGGTGGTTGTTGCTGGTGGCGGCAGGGGAGGTATTGCCGGACGACCAAGGGGAGTGAAGGGTCGTTACAAGATGGTAGATGCCAGGATGAAGAAAGATACTCGTGGATTGAAGCGGGCAGCAAAGAGGAAGTAAATTAGACCCCAAACAGAGAACAACATCCCATGGGTTGGTGTAATGGACACATTGTTTTGTACCGGTGGAGTCACGGGGCTATAAATTTCATGCAAGCATAGAGATAGTTTTACGAATATCTAGGCAGCTTTCCGCCTTTGTTATGCTTGGGAAGTTCCTAAATCACAAAGGGTTATTCATTCAAATAGGTTTCGATATCAAACTTTGTATTGTATAGTGAATATGTAGCAACACCTGGCCGGGTTTGTACCAGCTACCAAAGGGACATTGTTTATATTCCATGGAATGAACGCTAAGATATATATTTATAGTTGCTAACCCAAGCAGCCTGCCTCTACTATACTTCGTCGCTGTAAAATTTCATTGCTCTATAATCTTGCAACTACAAACTACTCTCTTATCAAATCCAATTCGGAAGTTGGCCACTTCCGTTGACGCCCCGTGATGACCACCTCCTGGTGCCACTTCATATCCTCCCAAACGCTCTAAAGTTCAGTATTTGGGGTATTTCTCCTATTATGCTGTCTCGTCCTCGTCATCCCTTTCGTGGCTCTCATGATTAATGAAGAGGAACGAAAGAACCATGACGAATGCTCCCACCCAATATAACCCGCTTGAATACTGCGAACTAATGATCATCTGTCCAATTAAAGATAGGGGGATGGTCAACGAAAGTCCCACGGTCACCACCAATGGAGTCGTGAGGAGCATCGCGTACGCCCATGAGTAGTCGCTAACGAAAGATGACACTGAATTTAACTGCTCTTGTCAGCTCGAAGCTCAAATATTGCCGTTGCTCGTATTGTACGATATATCATGGCATGAGAGCCTGGGGGTAATCACCACAATAATTGTCCAAATTTTGCCTGTTTGGGGAAGTTCGAACGTTTCCACCCCAGTAAAATGCAGGATAACAAATCCTGGCCAGAGCAAAATTAGGTTGAATAAGCCAACCAACCCAAAGAAGAGTGGCATATTCACACGGTCCTCGTTCTGGACGCGTTTCTTCATAACCACGGAGTACGCTCCATATAACACAGCAGAGCCAAAGGCAAGGATGTCTCCTGCTTGCAATGTTAGGATTATGCTTGTACAAGGGCTAGGGATGGATAAATCTAGATGTACTTACCTATAGCGATCTGTCTCTGGGACTTATGCGGAAACGTGCCACGGTTGTCATCATTATCCCCTGACAAGTCTACCATGGATATCATTACAATACCAGTTAGACACGCAAGGACACCAACAAGCTTCTTAATGGTGAACTTTTCCACCTTGAGCAGCGCACCGAAGATAAGCGTCCATATGCTGCTTGTGGATGTAAGAATCGTTGAGCTTGCAACGCTCGTATACTCAAGACATGCCGCAACAAAATAGTTTGCGAGGAACCACAAAAAGCAAAATTCCAGACTCAGCACAGCGGTCTCACTTATGGTGAGGACTACTGTTGCATTGTGAGTCTCTCCCGCATCTAAAGCCGATGCGCCAGAACTGGAGGTTCCCAAAGCATCGCCTTGCAACAACGGAGCCGCAGAATGCCCGTCGAGATCTAGGTGGCCCCCATCGTCGTCTATATGTTGTTCATTGCGGTAATGGCCCCTACGAAAGTGACGGAAGAATGAGACCGACGAAGTTTTTATTTCACGAATTCCCTGTTGATGGGCTACCCTCAATAGAATCGGGATTAACGAAATGGCAAAAAATGCCGTGTTAAAGTATGTGACGAAGTATGGCTTTGAATATGTGTTATCCGCGAAGATATACTGAACGCAATTAGTCGGCACAGTTTTTCAAGCGTGGCTGAACCACTCACGCTCGCGAGGAAATTTGAGACCGTCCACAATATAACGGTCACTAGAAGTAGGATGATGCCCAGCGTTCGGCGAGCTACATTCTGTAGCCCAGCACTAGCTCTGAAACCAGATGCCTTTGGGTTTGACTCTTCGGGCACGCTGCGCTGTAGATATTCCTCTGACGCCCTATCACTGAAGTGTTCGGCTTCAGACGTATCAACCACGCTTGGCGATGATGCCGGTTGGTCCCGCGAAGTCATGATGAACTAGCTGTGGAGTTTCGGGGTACTGTGAAGACTCGGATAACTCAAGGCCTCACTCTCATCAAGGCGAGCCAGGTTGTTCGATCCATGGAAGGAATTCGGTGGGATATTGCTTCCTCGAAGGGGGACGCGGGCGATGCCGATTAGATTTTTAACGAGAGATGCGTGTATGAACGGTTCAATGTGTCCTTGTTCACATAACTAAGCAGTTGAAGAAATCGACGAGGCAGTGGGCGGAGGTGCGACGAGTTGTGTCCGTATTGGTGTTGTGAAGACGACATCACTCGGCTAGGGTACCTCCTGTCTTATCTGTGCATTGACCATAGCGGGCGGGCTACCCTTCAAGGTACTTTGGCCTCCTTACCTGAACAGACCCTCATACTTCTGTATACCAGTCTACTCTACTCACACCCCTAGGTTTCACACTGCCCGGGCACTTGGAACATTGTGGCTAAAACATCATCTGCTGTCGATACGATTTTATCACAATGTATACAGAGAAGGAGACCAAGTAGCAAGGTAGCAAGGATATTGTCGAGGAAGGCAGGAAGGACAATCTGATCATTGCTTGTGAAAGAGACCCGGAAATGGCATGAAGAAATAAAACGCCATCTGCGCCATTCAGCCAGTGATTCTATATACATGGCTGCGCTCTTCGCAAATATATTTCAGCAGTAAACGGCGCTATGGCCCAATATACCAGCTGTGTTTGAACCCACGTCTTCTACCAGACGACTCGAAATGTCTTGGTAGCCTTTGCAATTACCCAATATCTATACCACCTAACAAGAACATCCGTCTCTATCATTCTCCATGTGGATGTTGATAGGGTCTCCAAAATCACCGCTGAACTCCTCCGACTCCTCTTGCGCAAGAGCATTGCGTGCGATAACTGCGCCCGAAGTCAGTGACTAGGTTACTGTGTATTGATGATCCCACGGGGGATATAGCATACCTTCGAAAGCCTGCTCGACGTTTATCGCCTCTTTTGCACTAGTTTCGAAATATGGTATTCCGCCCTTCGACTGGCAGAAGGTCATTGCGCGCTTTGATGAGATCTAGATGTACAATTAGTAAACCCACTAAGTTAATGCCGCAGTCTCTGCCAACTTACCATGCGCTTGTTCTCTTCCACATCTATCTTGTTACCGAGGACAACCTAGACCGTGTTTTAGTTCAGATCTCGACGGGTTCCACAGAGCACTCACGAATGGAAAATTTTCCGGGTCCCGTGGAGAGGCCTGGATTAGGAACTCGTCGCGCCAACTATCAAGTGTGTCGAAACTCTTGGAGTTATTTACGTCGTAAACCAAAACACAACAATCGGCTCCCCGATAGAAAGCAACCCCCAATGATTGGAAGCGCTCTTGGCCAGCAGTATCCCATAACTGTAAACGTCAGCAAGCACGCTCATTGAACCTCGTCGTAGCAGGGTTTCGGTACCTGCATCGTCACCAAACGATCGTCCACCAGTACCTCTTTCGTCAAGAAATCGGCGCCAATAGTTGCTTTGTAGCTCGCACTGAACTTTTTGTTGACCTAACCCCAACGTCTATCAGTAAGGATGTCTGCGACGCAGTATGCCCACGAGAGCCCTGCCAGATAAAGTGGTGCGCACATATTGGTTCATCAAACTTGTCTTGCCTACACCACTATCGCCGAGTATGATAACCTAGATAGAACAGCATTGTCAGATACAGTTGACATCAGTCCTGAGAGGCGATTCGAAGCACATACCTTCAAGAGGATCTTCTTTCTGGAGGCCATGGAAGCGGGTAGTGATGTATTGAAGGACTCTGGGTGGGGCTTGTTCAGTTGTCGATATGACCTGCTCAGGTGTGCAATGCAAGGCACAGTAGATAGACAGTATCGGCTTTTGACGTGTTTCTAAGCAAGAATAATAGAGGCAACAGTCGAAGGGTGTCCTGTGTTGTTGTACCTTGAATCTATCCGATGTCGTGGGGAGAGCCTATGACCCCCAATTATGGGCAGTCTAAGCTTCGACCAATAAGCGAAGTTGGCTGCTTGCCTTTGGCCAGGCTGTGATCGACCAGGCTGAGATCCTGTGGTAATAACTCAGCCTTCCCCCCACGAGCGTGACCGATGACCCCCCAAATAGAACAAGCAATGTTACATCTCAAATGATCCGCTCACGCTCTCCCACAAATGCTGAGAATGATGTCCTGGAGACAAGAATACCTAGAGAACCTGAGGCAACGGGACGAGCTGGAGAAAGCAAACTATGATCTCATCGATGCCTGTGAGGCGCTATGGTCCCCTAAGTTAACGCACAGAAACTAACATTGGCTCAGACAGTAGGCTTGCTGATCAGACAGCTGCATTGGAGGCCAAAATATCCGCAAGCTCATCCTCTCCGATATCAACTACGCCAGGAAACGATGCGCCTAGTTTAAGCAACCAGGAGGAAGTGACACAAGTGAAGAGTGATCTAGCGGAAGCTCTCCGAGCAAAGGGACAACTACAGCGTCGTCTAAAGGTCACAGAAGAAACTTTGGATGGGCTTAAAACTAGAGCTAAGGCGGATTCCGCTCTTATTAGGGATATATCTGCAGAGAAGGCGCAACTTATCCTGAAGGTCAAAGACCGAGACGAGGAGCTACGCGGAAAGACCCAGTTATTGGTGGTAACTTTCCCGAACCCGAGCCAGCTCCAGTTCAGTTCGAATACTTACACAATATACAGCAAGTCCAGGATGAAAACATGTCTCTTGATTTACAACTTAACATGGCCGAACAAGAGACGGCTCGCTTGAGGAGGGAGAACAAAGACCTAATAGACCGTTGGATGGCTCGTATGGGCCAAGAAGCGGACGCAATGAATGAAGCCTCAAAATTCTAGAGAATAATGGTATTGGTGCGCTTTGCCATGACTGTAAAGATATATGTCAATAACGCTCAAAATGCAACTTCCCAGCAGAAACACATTCCTCAGACATCAAACCTCTCAAACCCCATCGGTTCATTAGTTATGAAGGGGGCCCAAATCAGAACCTAGTCCACTCAACTGCGATCACCATACAATTGTAATCTCGTACTGTCTTTAGTCGATATGTAGTAATTTCCTCCTTCATCCTTCCAGCTGACACTTTTGGTAGAATATGCCTTCTTTGCAACATTTAGGATGTTGGACGGATCGTTGTTGTTGTAGTTGCTGATCTTGCGGTTTTGCGGCACGAAAGACCTTAGTGACACAATCTTACAGCCTTCTTTGAGGTCAAGGAACAGGTTGACAAGGCTGACGTTTAATTCCGGTGTGAATACTTCATTATTCACAAGGACAACGTCTGCTCTTTGGAGAGCAGCCCGTATTTCATCGTTCACCATGAAATCCCCACGTTCAAGTCTTGTCAACCCTGGTTGGAGGCCCCAGAGCCGACAACGAGCTTCGAATTCGGCCTTCTGAGCTTCAGCTATTGAACATGCATTTTCCATGATCTCACACCCCCAGCTTTCGCAGCCGACCTGCAACGCAGCCTGGAGCACGACATTCGCAACTCCTGAACCGAGATCTACAAATACTTGCTCAGAAGTTATTTTCGTCTCAGCAAGAATTTTGTACACGAGATTAGATTTAAGCTCCCCGTAAATCTCGTTGGTGCCATTCTCGTACTTCCTCAGGAGATCGACCTTTGGAGAGACCGCTCGATCATACGTCTGGGCCATGATTCTAACCACAAGGCTTTCGGGAACGCTATGCTTCTTATCGAGTATCGTAGCAATATCCTTTCCTTGTCGCAACGACTCTACTGCAGAGTTATAGTCGACAAGGGCGCTCTTAAACCCCTCCAACGAACCGAGGTTTCTTGCACGTTCAAGCCGCCGGATGATACCTGTATCTGGGTCCACGAATGGTTTTGCATTTTCGTCATCAACGAAGAAGTCTGTGAAGTCCTTTATTACTCCTAAAATCTCCTCCACAGGGTCGAATGAGTCTTTTTTGAATACTAGTTCGTATCTGTCTTATGTCAGCAATGGCGTTTCTGGATGAAATGTGAAGCCCACCTTTCAGCTATTGAGCTTCCAGGGTATTGAAGACACACTGGAGCCCCTTCCAAATCTGTATCCCCAAAGGCGGCCCGATAACCAAGTTTATGAGATGCGATATCGGCGGCATGAATTAACAACGTAGAATCTATTTGCGAAAACTGCTTTCGTGACGGGAGAGTTCGGGCTGGATCATCCAACTCCCCTGGCGTCAGCCTTTGTCTTTTATTGACTGGCGGCGACTCTTCGCCTTCGTCTTCACTTGTATCACTTTGTATCCTCTGGTATACGGGAGATCGTTTGCGACTGGTTGATCTTTCCGGAAGGCTGAGTTTCGTCGAATAACTATCCTTTCGTGAACTTCTACTTGTCTGCCCAAAAGATTTCAACCTGGGCAGACTTGCCGCTAGGCGCGCTTCACTTTGTGAGCGGGATGGCGTCCTGTTTATGGTCCCTGGCGATGCTTTAACAGGAACGCTCTCTGTTCGAATCTTCTGCTTCGAGCTGGAGGGGTTTTTATTCCAAAAAGACATATGATTAATGAGCGTGGCAGATGGCAATCGTCCAAACTAGAAATATCCAATAAAGCCACCGGTACGAGAAGAATCAAAGCAATAAGATATCGATGTTGTGGAATATGCAGAATTGAGGGTCCAAGTCTAGCCTCGTCGATGATGCGCTTCAGCGTTTGTTCAAGGGTTGCATCGGCCGCAAATACTATTATCCGGGAGCCTAGTCCTGGTCTCGACTTCTTAAGTGAAAGGGCAATCACTCAGGACCACAACTCCTAAACTGGTTACTAGCGACAGGAACTAAGTAGGTGAATTCTAAAGGTTTATATTGCTGGTATAAATCCCGAGCTACATCCTAGCTCTCTTTGTATTTTTATGCGGCATGGTATGGGATATGCAAGGGTATATTATTTACACTATAATGGTTTCTCTATTTTCTTCTATTAAAGTTAAATTATGCGGCCATCTAATCCCCCCATATAATCCCTGGGTATTTCCCGAACGTACCATGCTAAACTCCAGACACCATCAACAATGCCACCCGAGCAGTCATAGCTTTGATTTAATAACCTCAAGTCTATACTTGACATCCTTCAGTACCTTGGTGGTGGGCTTCCACTCCTCAAACTGCAATAGGAGCTCCTTAGCCTCCTGGTCTAACTCCGTTTTGACAACATCCTCCTCTAGCAGTCCTCTCATACTCCAAGGTAACTGGAAGGGATTAGAGTTGCTATTTGCCGCACTTCTTTGGACCTTTAAATCAACATTGTGATTTATTGAAGTTGTTTCAAGCGCAAATTGGACACTCAAGCTAGAGGGATTATCAGCAAGGTTGAGAATGCAATGAATGGGATGCAACATACTCATAAATGGCCTCTTCGTCATACAGCCTTGAGTGGCCTTCGCCGCTGTAAAGACTCCCGGCCAATGGGGCAGAAAGCGCCTTGATGAGTTGATGATCCGATACTCCGAGGTTCCGCAATTTCAAGGCGAAGCCTACTAGATTTGTGATGCTAGATACTATTAGCTGTGAAATAAAAACCCAGGTAGGATCATACAAATCGGGGGCATGGATGCGGCCATCTACAAAAACCGAACGGTAGATATAGGGGTGATCTACTGGTGAGAACACAGCCGACTGTTCTGTTAGTCCTAGCCTGGCGTATTTAGATTGTCTCATACCTCTAAAGAAACAAGCTGGTCATCGATGCTGCCGACATAAGTTACTCGCACGCCATACTTCAAGGCAACACCAAGTGACTCGTGGTAGCTTCGAGAAACCTCACTATCTAGGTCTGCAAAGTCGAACAGTTCCGCAGCGCTCCCGCTGAATAGTCGTGACTTATAATCTGTAAACGGGCCAAGTGAGACACCAGCTAGAGCATTGATCTGGTTAGTTATCTAAATATAAAACCTTGCAGAGAAACCTTAAGATAGCTTACCCATAGCACAGACACCAATCTTCGCCGAAGTCACTACCCCAAGGTTGATAAGTTTCGCGATTAGCATCATCGCTACGGGAACCCCCTGGCTGTGGCATGACACAAGGATGAAGTCAGCTTGCCGAACGTGGTCGACCCAATTCAGAAGAAGCTTCCATAGATGGTCAACGCGTTCGCCAATCTTCCCTTCCCCTTCAAGTGCAATTTTTTCAATATCACACTGAAACCCCCGTTTCTCAGCCCACCTTTCTATAGCAGAGGCTCCATGGTTTGAAAACCGAATTGAAGTTCCTGTTGGTTGTCCAATAACTGTTCTCAAAAGAGCGGCTGGAAATAACCCGTGTATGCCGATAGCGATTGCTTTCCTGATCTTGGGTGGATCCTTGACTACAAAAAGATGATTCGTCGGAGGCTGGTGACTACGAAATAACAGACGGGCGATTTGTTGAACTATTGACGGGCTCTCTGCTAAATGGTAGGTATTTCTGAAAGACGGGAGTAATAAATTTGGGGCGAAGGATTTTGTAGAAGTGACCGCAGCCGTCTTTGCTGGTAGCTCTGCCTGCGATAATTTGGCTCGATGGGACTGCGTTCCTGGTCCTGATTTAGCATTTTCGGGCCCGCTAGAGTGCGCCGCCACTGGATGTTCCTGCGATGGTTCTCCAGTAACCGCGATCTCTCCCAACTCATCAGAATTGGTTGACTGCCGAGTTGCACTTGGCACCTGCCTAGACCAGAAGGCCCAGCTAGAGCCGGTTGTCGTAACACTGCTGCTTTGTTCGTCATCTTTACTCATAATTATATCCGGCTTTATATGTCCACGTTCGCTGTTATTATCTTCAGGCAAAGCAACTGTGCTGCTGGAATTTGATACTGGCCATAAGCCCGGCCAGCGACTGTTTGGCTCTACTCGCTTGTGTTGGACGGTTGTTGCATTCTGCTGGGAATCAGAGGGAGCCGTTGGATTCGACGAATGCTGCGACTTGGTCCTGTCGACATCAGGTGGCTGCCGAACATCATCCAGAGGTGGAAAAGTCTCCTCAGTTGTGACCAACCCATGTTGGACCTTTGTGGGCCGCAGCCATTCTAGCCACCCCGTTGATTTTTGTTGCTCTACAACGTCTGATTTAATTTTTGAGTTATTAGGCTCGGGCTCAGCAGCAGCATCTGCTGATTTCGACAGGTGCTCGGTAGGCTTTGGGGAACGTGATATCGTTTCGTTCTTTGTAGCGTTCTTTGTAGCGCCATAACTGCCTCTAGCGGTATCGTTGATCGAGGGTTCGCCGGAGAGAAGCTCAAGTGTCTCTTTGCTCTTCCCGGGATCCATAGATGCTGGGCGAGAGACAGTGGCATTAGAGGGTTGTGCCTCAGCTGGGGTTCTTTGTTTGAATAGCCCTACGTCGGCAGGCCGGGAGTTGTTTCCAGATTTGCCAGCCATAATGGATTCCTTTACGACCTGTATAGATGGATTCGACTTTATCCTTGGCCAAGAACCGCCCCCATACCAGCTGCGAGGTGGGACCTGCTTCTGTCAGTAACCCAGTCCCGGCTTCAGGAAATGGTACAGACCTCTCCAGTAGTTGTCGTAGCTGCACTTATATTCTTAGTCCCGTCTGTACTGCTTTGGGTTTGAGAGGCTTCCGCCGTTGCCTTTGGGATGTCTGGACGACTGGCCCGTGTACTTTCATCGTCGGAGTTTGACTGTCGTGGTTTCTGGGAGGCCATATGGCCTTGAGGGTAGTTTATCCACTGGCTACTACTTCTATGGAGCTTGCAATAAGTAAAAAAGATGTTCACGGAGCTTATGGTTTAATGCAAAGCTACTGGGATCTTCTTGAGCGTTGCGCATCCATGAGTGCGTTAACACAGGTATGGCGCGTCAGTTGCTGCACTGTACCATTGGTAGAGTAGTTTTGGCTGGTGCCTCGGAACTTCGTCATAAGCCAACA
Organism: Pseudogymnoascus sp. VKM F-4281 (FW-2241); assembly: GCA_000750745.1. Lineage (NCBI taxonomy): Eukaryota > Fungi > Ascomycota > Leotiomycetes > Thelebolales > Thelebolaceae > Pseudogymnoascus > Pseudogymnoascus sp. VKM F-4281 (FW-2241). The sequence continues at coordinate 14,437 of JPJV01003778.1, forward strand.
GCAAGGCACACATTGGGTGGTCCGTGTTGCGCGTGGGGCTAGTCAGATAACGAAGTCGGTGAACAGCGGCAGAAACATAAATAATTCTTATTTTCTACTTACTTCCCGTTTTGAGGGAAGGCAAGCAGAAAAGTAAATTTGCTTGGGGCAAATTACACACACGACAATCATGGGGCCGATCAAAAGAAAGACAGGGCCCACGAATGATTCATTTGTGCGCTCAAAGAAACTCGGCGAAAATGATAACAGACCCCAAAAGAGGCTGCGACAGGAGGAGACTGCAACCTCTGATATAACAAAGCCCATCAGCGGAACTGCCACTGTTCCGACGATCGCACATGTTCCCAAAATTGCAAGAGTCAAAGAGGAAGAGGCTGCTTTCCCACGTGGAGGTGCAAGCGTCTTAACACCTTTGGAGCACAAACAGATTAACATCGACGCGACCAGAGACGTCTTGTTCGAACATGAAACCGCATCGAGAGCGAAAGCTGATGGAGATTCGGAGGCGGCCACTACCCATGGAGGGAAGAAGCGAAAGCAAAAAAGCAAAGGAACTAAGGACGAAAATGTGAAGGGGGACGAAGGTGACAACATCAGGATTGAGGGTCTGAGTTACAAGGTTTGTACCTCTTGAGAAGGCAAATTCGGTCTGTGCTAATGTGGAACAGCGCCTAGTTCCAGGGTCATTGGTACTTGGGCAAGTCTCGAAAATAAATGTCCATGATATAGCTTTAGCCCTGCCAAATAACCTAACTGGCTATGTCCCCTTAACCTCAATCTCAGGGAAGTTGACGGAAAGGGTAGAAAAGATGGTGGCAGAGGACGGAGCAAGCGACGACGATACTTCGACCATGGGAGATGATATTGATCTCAACGACCTATTCTCGGTTGGCCAATACTTGCGTGCCTTCGTTGTTTCTACGAACGAGAGCAATGCATCCGGCACGGAAATCGGGAAACGGCGCATTGAGCTCTCTCTTCAGCCTCAACAAGCAAACAGCGGCATTACAGCGAAAGAATTGGTCCCAAACAGCATGATAATGGCATCAGTGGTCAGTGTTGAAGATCATGGGATTATTATGGACATTGGATTGCAGAAATTTGCTATTGGAGGTTTCATGTCTTCCAAGGAAATCGGGTACGCCATCGAGATGAATACGATACAGGAAGGTGCAGTTATGCTGTGCATGATTACGGGTCTCAGTTCCAATGGCAAAATTGTCAAGTTGTCTGCAGATGTTCAAAAAATCGCCAATTCTAAGAAGCCGACGTATTTAGGCGATGCACCGACTGTGGATGCATTTTTACCTGGAACAGCGGTCGAATTTCTCATTACAGATATTACGCCGAGGGGTGTGGCTGGCAAGGTCATGGGCAGCATTGATGTGACAGCCGACTTAATACACTCTGGGCTAGGTAACGCTGGGAAAGACTTGGAAAAGAAATACAAGATCGGAAACAAAGTCAAAGGCAGAATTATCTGCACATTCCCGAATGTTGAACCCAGGAAGCTTGGAATCTCCCTGCTGGATCATGTTATGTCCCTTTCGTCACAACAGGCACAAAAGAATGCACAGAAGCATGATCCTCTGCAGATCCTCCCATTATCCAGCATCATTGAAGAAGCGACTGTCAGAAAGGTTCAGCCGGGAATAGGTTTATTCATTGACATCGGAGTTAAAGGCGTGCATGGCTTTGTGCATATCTCGAGGGTTGCAGATTCAAAGGTTGAGACGCTTTCTGAATCAGTCGGGCCCTATAAAGTTAACTCAACCCATCGGGGAAGGGTTGTCGGATATAATTCACTGGATGGAATCTACCTCGTGTCTCTGGAGAACAGGATTCTTGAGCAGCCATTTTTACAGATCGAAGATCTAACCATTGGTGAGATTGTCAAGGGCAAGGTGGATAAACTACTTATCAATGAAGCTGGAATTGGTGGCTTGTTTGTCAAGCTTGCTGACGGTATCACCGGTCTTGTACCGGAAATGCACATGGCTGATGTCAAATTTCTCCACCCCGAAAAGAAGTTTAAAGAAGGCCTTAGTGTCACTGCCCGTGTTCTTTCGACTGATTTGAGCAAGCGCCAGTTTCGCCTAACATTGAAAAAGGCGTTGGTTAACTCCGAAAGCCCGGTATTCAAGTCATACGATGATATTGAACCGGGATCGCAAAGTCCTGGGACTATAATTAATATTGTACCCGGCGGAGCCGTCGTGCAGTTTTATGGCACCGTTCGTGGCTTTTTACCAGTCTCGGAGATGAGCGAATCATACATACAGGATCCAAGCCAACACTTCCGCATTGGACAAGTTGTCAATGTTCATGTCCTGAATGTTGATCCTGCAGCTGCAAGACTCACAGTTTCCTGCAAAGATCCGTCAACCTTTGGGCTCTCACAACAGACTGCACTGAAGAAGCTTCGAATTGGCGAAATAGTTACCGCAAGCGTGACAGAGAAGTCTAATGATGACATCTCGGTCGAACTTGAGCTCTCTGGTTTGCGAGCTGTACTCCCTCTTGGGCATCTTACAGATGGCTCGGAGGCCAAAAACTTGTCAGCTTTCAAGAAGATAAGGGTGGGACAGACTCTCCAAAACTTGGCAGTCGTTGACAAGGTTGAAAAGAATCGTCTCATAACACTTACAAACAAGTCCACCCTTGTGAAAGCAGCAAGCGAGAGAGTGCTGTTAAGAGAGTTTGCCGATGTTAAAGAAAATAAGATTGTGCATGGGTTTGTGAAGAATATCACGCCTACAGCAGTTTTTGTCCAATTTGGAGGTGGACTTACTGGGCTTCTGCCAAAGTCTAAATTACAAGACGAGGCTCTCACTCTTCCCGAGTTTGGCCTCCGCCGCCTCCAATCGTTGACGACTAAGGTTATTTCTGTTGATCAAAGCGAGAAACGATTTCTGCTGTCCGTCAAAGATATGAACCTTTCGGTGCCATTTGTCGATAGCGAGTTGGTACACCGCGGCGAATCTCAAAAAGCTGTTAATCCAGTTGACGAAAGCATAACTGCTGCGGAAGACTTCACGTTGGGCAGGGTGACGATGGCTAGAGTCGCCTCGGTCAAAGACACTCAAATCAATGTGCAGTTAGCCGACAATATTCAGGGCAGAATCGATGTATCTGAAGTATTTGGATCTTGGGAGGAGATCAAAGATCGCAAGCACCCGCTGAAACAATTTTCCCCGAAGCAAACTATCCCTGTTCGAGTTCTTGGTATCCATGATGCCAAAAACCACAGGTTCTTACCCATCACCCACACAGCCGGCAAGACGGCCGTCTTCGAGCTGTCGGCGAAGTTGCCTAAATCAACAGAGAGTGCCCCAGAGGCACTTACCCTTAATAAAGTGAAGGTGGGGTCATCCTGGATTGCATTTGTCAACAACGTGCGCGACGATTGCCTCTGGGTTAATATATCCCCCAACGTTCGGGGACGTATTGGCGCTCTTGACATCTCTGACGATGTATCATTACTAAACAACCTCGAGTCGAAGTTTCCAGTTGGATCTGCCATAAAAGTCAATGTGACTGGGATTGATGTTGCAAACAATCGCCTGGACCTAAGCGCTCGATCGGCAAGAGACAGCAGCAGTGCTTTGACTTTCCAAGATTTGAAAAAGGATATGGTGGTACCTGCAAGGGTCACCAAGGTCACAGAACGACAAATCATGGTTCAACTGAGCGATAAAGTCTCAGGACCAGTGAACTTGACTGATCTTACTGATGACTTCTCTGACGCCAACCCAACAATTTATTCGAAGAACGATATCGTTCGAGTCTGTATCACAGACGTTGACGTCCCCAACAAACGCATAAGGCTCACGACAAGGCCATCCCGAGTCCTTAATTCTTCTCTACCTGTTAAAGATTCCGAAGTTTCATCTGTTGCACAGCTGAAGGTGAATGATGTTGTCAGGGGCTTTGTCAAGAATGTTGCTGAGAATGGTATATTCGTCAGCCTTGGTGGGAATGTGACAGCCTACACTCGAGTATCCGACCTCTCCGACGCCTACATCAAGGAATGGAAGTCTAGCTTTCAGGTTGATCAACTCGTCAAGGGCAAAGTGATAGCCGCCGATCCATCCTTGAACCACGTCCAGTTGAGTCTGAAATCGTCTGTTGTCGACAACGATTATGTTGCACCTATATCACTTAATGACCTAGAGGTTGGCCAGACTATTACTGGCAAGATCCGAAAGGTTGAAGATTTCGGCGTATTCATCGTTGTGGACGGCTCGATGAACGTTAGTGGTTTGTGTCATAGGAGTGAAATGGCTGAAAATCGGGTCACAAATGTCAAGAAGCTCTACTCCGAAGGTGATGCTGTGAAGGCAAAAGTACTGAAGATTGAGTTAGACAAGAGGCGTGTAAGCTTTGGTCTAAAAGCTTCTTACTTCAGAGATCAATCGGAAAGTGATGAAGAAATGGAAGATCGCATAGAAGATGGCATGGAAGGAGTACAACTGGGTAGTGACGATGGCGCAGATTCAGATTCAGAAGAGGATGATTCCGGCAACTTGGACAGGGATGAGGCACCAGCGGCGTTATCAGGAGATGATTCGGATTCCGACATGGAAGATGCTCCAAAACAGCCAAGCGCTCTTCCTCTCCAAGCGGGAGGGTTCAGCTGGACTGCGTCCACCTTGGATGATGCCGACCAGAAAATTGGTGTAGATTCTGATGAAGAAGGGTTGGCAAGTTCATCAAAGAAGAAGGCACGCCGCAAGCCACTTATCAAAGTTGACCGTACTGGAGAGCTTGACGCCAATGGCCCACAATCTACAAGCGATTTCGAACGGCTATTGCTGAGCGAACCCGACTCTTCCCAGTTGTGGATTGAATATATGGCCTTTCAGGTGAAACTCAGTGAGCTTGCCAAAGCGCGAGAGGTTGCCGAGCGAGCCATTCGTACCATTAACATGCGAGAAGAAGCTGAGAAAATGAACATATGGATAGCCTTGCTTAATCTGGAAAATGCGTATGGAAGCGATGACACGACTGAAGAAGTCTTCAAACGTGCCTGTCAGTATAACGATGCTTTCGAAATCCACGAACGGTTGACAAGCATCTATATTCAGTCCGGCAAACATACCGTAAGCTAATACACTAAAGCTCTTGTTTGATATTCGAATTTGCTAACAATTACAACAGAAAGCCGATGAACTCTTCCAAGTACTGATCAAAAAGTTTTCGCAATACCCCAATGCATGGTCCAATTATGCGCATTTCCTCCATTATACACTCTCATCTCCAGACCGAGCATGGGCCCTCTTACCTAGGGCCATCCAGTCACTGCCATCGCATAACCACCTCGGTCTCACGATCAAGTTTGCAGCGCTCGAATTTCATTCGCCGCATGGCTCACCTGAGCGAGGAAGAACAACGTTTGAGGGAGTTTTGTCAACGTTTCCGAAAAGGTTGGATCTCTGGAATCAACTTCTGGATCTGGAGATTCAACAGGGCGATGAAGGCATAGTCAGGGCACTCTTTGAGCGAGTAGCTAGGAGTAAAGACTTGAAACCGAAGGGTGCAAAGGCATGGTTTAAACGCTGGAGTGAGTGGGAGGGTAAGCATGGCGACGCCAAAAGTCAGGAGAAGGTTAAGGCAAAGGCAGTAGAATGGGTTCGTGCCACAGGAAGATTGGAAGTCTGAGGATATATAAGCGGTTGCATTAGCTAGTCAATACACGTTAATTCATTTTTAACATAAATCTCAAAACATAAAACGGACTGGGTCTTCAAAGTTGAGACGTCTGGAAGGCATTTATAAATACAAGCATGCGAGAATCCATATTTCTGTGCCATTTGGCACTATCGTGCATGCCAGCGATCATGATGCGGCGGTGAGTCTAGTTGCCACTACTTCTCATCTGCAGTCATTCTTCCAATGCTCTCCCATGATAGATCCTCAAAAACTTTTGAAGCCCGCTGAAAACGCAACCGTATATGCGAAGTAGAAACAACGAAGAAAGCATAGTTACGAGACAGCTTTAATGCAACGCGACATCCTCGGTATCATTTATACGCGCTTATCCAAAGCCAAATCAGCAAGGAGTTTAGCGCACACACAAGATACCAGAAACGACAAACATGACCAAACTCCGAGTACAGATCCATCCACTGCATATAGTACCGTCGTGTAAAGAGATTGGATCAGAAAATTCCAACCCTTCATGGCTGCATATTTCGCTTCCCGCACTGCCCTGGACGCTGAATTAAATACCTACGAAGAAATACCACGTGCGCCACCACGCTGGTTCTTTTTAGGCTTTGAGACCGTGCTCCAACCGTCTTCCTCCGGAGCCACTGCCACCTGCTCGGCGGCTGCGCCGGATGGAGGAGCTCCGCCATTGGCTCGTGGCCCTGGTCCCCGGTTGGAATCGTTGCGAGGGCCACGAGGTGGTCCATCACCGCGAGGACCCCTTGGGACATCGCTTCTAGGGGGCTTTGGGCCAGCTGCAGGGCGTCTCCAGGCCCCAGTATCCGCTGGTTTCTGCTGGGCCGCCTCTTTAGGCTTAGAGTCGGTGGTGTCTTGTGTCGTAGCATCTTCTTCCAGGGTAAGACCATCTGTTTTCTTCACAATCTCCGCAGTTGGTGTGGTGTCGTCAGTTTCGCCTTCGGTCTTTTCTGCCTTTGCAGCTTCCTTCGCGATTCGCTTTTCCTCGCGAGACTTGTCATCGGCTTCCTTCTTCTCCCGCAGCGCAGCAACTCGTTTCTCTTCAATCTCCCTTTCTTTAGCTGCAGTATCAATAGGACGTGCAGCACCGAATGGGCTAGCCTTGGCATCGCCAGAAGCAGATGCTGGTGAAGCCAAGTCGGTTGCTTCGGCCACTGTGCGCTTTGTCAGGTTCAGCTTTGGTCTTCCCACTGGGGCTGCAGACGCTGTCGCAGGAGAAGCTGGGCCTTCACTTCCATCCCTCGACGGCAGTGGTGAAGTCGCAGCCGGCGCAGCTGGGGCGTCCGGCTTCATCTTTGTACGCCATTGGCTATCCTGTTCCGCCGCAGTTGGGGCCCTATCGGCAACTGGTCGCTCCTGGAAGTCGCGCCTTGGAGGTCTCGAGCCATCCTGAGAGTCTTGAGTACGGCCCTCCCCCCATGCTGCTGGCGACGCTCTCCTATCTTTGAATCCTTCAGCACGTGGTCCTTCAACTGTGCTGCTACGGCCCCCTTCTCTGGTGCTAGTTTGGCGCTCCTGTTGGGGGAGAGGGGACAATGGCCCACGGCGCTCCCAGTTGCCAAAGTCTCTGACCTTTCCGTCATCCTGGGGAAATGGGTCACGGCGCTCTCTACGGTCACCGCCAGACTCCGAGCCTCCATCGCCAAATGTTCTTCCGGTTGCAAATCCTCTCTCGGGTGCGCGGCGGTCGTTTCCTCCGCGACCAGGTAGGTCAGGCAGTGGTCCCTTGCGACTCCAGTCTCCTAGTTCACGAACATCCGGGCGATCACGATCTTTGGCTATATGGCAAGGATGGTCAGTTTGAGGAGGCACATGCAGTTACGGCTGTAGAACATACGTGGATCTGCGACGCTGACTCTGATGTTTCTGCCCTGAAATTGCGATCCGGAAAGCGCCAACGCCTTGATCAGGCCTTCACGAGAACCAAACTCTGCATATCCAAACCCCTTGGGTTTCATTTCAAGCTTGTCTTCGATGATGCGAACATTGGTGCATTCGCAATCAGCAAAAAAATCCGTCACGTCTCCAACGGTAGCATCGAATGAGAGGTTTCCTAGATGGACAGTATAGGGTGGCTTGTCTGGAAGAGGTAGTTCCTCTCTGACAGAGTATCCTGGATCGCGATGTTAGCAGGTGCATGGCTCATTGGCATCTTCCAGGTAGAGTGACGAACCAGCTAGGTTACCGCTTCCGAAGGTAGTGTTTGTAGATCCGTAAGTTCGCTTTTCGGCACCATATCCAGAACGAGAGTCTATTGAATCAGCATAATCCAAGAGTGTCAAATATGTCGTCAGAAAGGGGTTGGTGATATGGGCCATATGTGTGCGAGTTTCGAGGCTTGATAAGGGCAGACATACCGGCTATAAACGATTAGCAAGTTGAAAATATAGCGAGGTTCAAGTCCAAAAATAATGAAATATATACTCACAGACTGGCATATCCTCCATCTCGTCAGCCCAGGAACCGAGTTCTGCGCAGTATTAGCCATGGAGATTTTAGATAGCTCAATTATGTAGCTTACTCTCATCGGTCATGAAGGCCCCGAGGGACATCTTCTGCTGTTCCTTCTTTTTCGGACCTGCGGGATATGTTGTCAGCTCTATGATCACCTCCAAATAGGCCGGCCTCAATTGATCCTGCTTCGAAGCGGCCAAAATGAAACCGGTCCAGGTGGGTAAAGTCGCTCACCCATGATTGCGGATATAGAAAAATGCGCGTGAACAGGTTGTCACAGGCGGTGTTTAATTAGAGCGCTAAAGGAAGTTCTGTTCTGTCCTTCGGGTTGCTGTTTATAGTGTGAATCCCCAATATCCGATGTGATTCTGGAGCGAGGGGTGGATTTAGATTGATCGAAATCTCCGAATTGAGATGATGCTTTTTTTGATGGGTTTTAGTGAATAATATCAGGTGCAAGGAACCCAACGCACGTGCACGATCTGTACTTTTAAGCGAGAGAAAGCCTACTCTATACAGTAGTATTTTGGTGCTCATGGAAAGGTTACTGAAGTACCCAGTCACGTGATATTTTGCGGCGGAGTACCTTTCTACCTTTTCTACCTTTTCTACCTTTTCCACCGCAATCTAACACGCCAAGCCCTACTAGGACTAGACTCAACTCTACCAAGCTCCCTTGGGAAGTACACATCTGACGATCAACAACCCCATACATAGTGTACTCCAACATATTATATCGCTACTCTTGACAGCTATAGAGTATTTATTATTTCGCAGACCCCGAACGACCCCCCACCCCCCCCAACAGTCCGCTTGTGCTCTACTATTCATATATGTCTGCCCATATATGCTGCCTTGCTGGACAATGATGGAAATCAATTATATTTCAGATCTACCCATCTTTCAAACGGGTCCATAGTCCATGCGCCCATCCACTCAACATACTACGCGAATTGAATACTTGGACCATGACCATATATATTCCGCATCCAGAGAGCTACCGATGATTCCGAGCTCAGTGATACCTCCGGCTCAGTAGTGATACTAGCAATTACGGGCTGACCTAACGACACGCGCCTGCTCTTGCTTGCTGCAACTCCGGATATCCCATGAAGACACTGATCTGAAGTCGGCCTCTTACAGTCCATGGCGTACGAGTCCTGCCCGACAAAATGGCCATCCTAAGCCCTTCCTTTGTATTTGGAATTGTGGTGCTCCTCTACCTCTCGTCATTCATCCTCTTCGCTGTGCTACGCATCGCCACGGGCATCTCCATCCAACGAATCGGTTATTTGTCTCTGAGAAGACTGGCATACACACCAAGAGATGGAATAAGAGTGGAAATACGCGGGCTGGGGATTAACCTTCATCGTCCAACGTTTGCCCAGCCGACCTGGCTAAGCATTGTTGTGACTGAACTTGCTGTAACGGTTGATATCGAAGCCTTGGAAACACAAAATAAGCAGAAGCTCAAAAATATCATAGAGCTAGGTCAAGATACTGCTGAAGACTCGGACCATACTCCCCGCCCTCAGTTTGCGAAAGGTTGGTCGAAATACCATGGCAAAGGTGGCAGCGAAAGCCAGCGGAAGAGTTGGGACGAACTAAAAAAATTGAAGGAAAGGGTCAAGCGCCTCCATCGTAGTATTGGATGGCTTCGAATGGTTGATATTGTGGCCACCAACTCATCACTCACAATTTTGGAAGTGGGAACCATCCAGATTGGCAGCTATACTGTTTCCGTCGATACGAGGCGGAAGATGGTTGACCAGGGGCACATATTCTCACGAAAGAAGCAGCAAGAGAAACATCAGCGACCAGCTGAATGGTCAGTTACCATTCGAAGTGTACTACTCACTGCCGAAGGGAACGAGTCGTTGGAGGTCCTTGATCACGCAGCTCTTAACATAAATGGTTTACTTTACAAGGAGATTGACGGGCTACACGAGGCGTCAATTGAACTGAAGCTAGGAAGGCTACATTTCCCCGCGGATGATATAGAGACGTGTCTATCCTGTTACCGCAATCGCTCTAAGATTTTCTCGGGGAACCGCGATGAATCATTTTCGAACTCCGATACGCTGGTCACAGAGTTCAAGGTGGACACTGGTGCTGAATGTGATACAAACGGCGAGAACTCGTCAGATTTCAACGAGTTTCTCAGTTCAATCCTTCGAGGAATCAAGGAAATTCAATTTGCAGTTACCCACATTGGACTTGCGAAGAAGATTCGAAACGTTCAGCCCGGCAACGCCCCTCTCTTTTTTAATGCTTCCATGAAAGAGGTCGGCATAGATGTACATCGATTAGACCCCAAGTCTCCAGACCATCGCATGTACTTCTCTTCGCAAACTGTGGCACATCAAGCTCTCTTAGCGGCGCTTTCTGTTTCTATTGGCGTTGATGATGGCCATGGAAAGTCAGACCGCCTGGTATATATACCGATGACAACCACAACGATAAGAACCACCTTACCTTCAAAGATTGTAGGGTTTAAAGGGACACAAAGTGCTGATGAGCGCAATGCAAATATCTTGTTCGCCAACGTAGTCATCACTTCTCCGTCGGTTGACCTTGACCCGAAACACCTTCCACTGCTCATGGCGATCATGCAACCACGTCCAAAATCAAGAGTCCGATCAGGCCAAGGAAGCCGCGAACTAATTTCAAAGTTCCTACCCAAAGCAAATGTCAAATTTTCTATGCATGAGCCAGTATTCCGCATAGCATTACCGCCCGTGGAAAAGGATGCTGACGAAGACGACTTCGATCTTATTATATCATCTATCTCCTCGGTGTCGTTGGATCTAGAATCGTCTCATTCTGCTGAAGGAGATATTCACTATGCGCTAGCATCCACATTCCGAGTACAATCACACGATTTATATTACCAGACAGCTTCTGCAGCTCGCTATGACTTGCTTCAAACAGAGTCCATGGAGATTAAAGTACAGGTGAATGCAAGTCCTGAGGTTAACGTGATAGCTTCCGGTAGTCTTCAGACATTTTCGGTCCGAATGATCCGCCCAGAACTGAGTGAGGGTATCCGCCAGATTGTCCACCAACTTAGGAGTAACGTGGAGCCTGATAAAAAGGCGAATCCCAAGACCTCCAAAGATCCCAATTTCGTCAGAGCTCTACCGCCCTGGCTACTCCACTTTCAATTCCACGCATCGAATTTCAGCGCTGAAGTCGCCGGTGTTGATGGGGATATTTCGGATGACATACGCGGCGTTGCTTTACAGTTAGAATCGTGGACAGCGGAATATCGAGCACATAAGGGGAAAATCACAGACCGGAACCCCCCCCGTAGACGGGCCAGCAGCAGATCGTTAACACCTGAAACCGACCACTACCGAAGTGTCCCTAAAACTATAGAGCACAGCCAAGACTCGACTGATGGACGATGCTTAACAATCAACGTTTGCGGCCTAGAAGGGTTCGTGGTTGAATCAGTAGAGAAATGGGAATTTGAGTCTTTTCTAGCGATGCCGCAATGCAATATCACCGCCTCCACATCCACTGACACCCAGGGACCTCTATTCCATGTCAATTCGCATGTCAGGACACTATTGATCCAATATTCGTTATATCGACATTACGCCATCGGTGTCGCAGCAACCGTATTTCGCAAGGCATTTGTTCGCACCAAAACGAATGTTGATATTATCCCTCCGTCGCTAGCAGCAACCAGGGACATCAGTGGTCTAGACAACTTGTCCCCCATGCATTCTTCATCTAATTTTAACAAGCGCAACATCCTGGAGAATAGGCTTCGATTGAACGAACTGGTAACAATTGATGCCAAGTTTGGTTTAATTCAAGTAAAAGCCAATATGCCCGCTGACCCACCTATGATGCTGCAAGTGTACGGTGTGGAAACAGGTCGTCGGCGATACTCACCACCTTTCCTGAACTGCAAGCTTGCTCGACTTTACGTCGAAGCACCTAAGATGAAGCGGGTATGGGCTCGCCTCGCGAGCATCAAAACAGGAAAAGTGAACTTGCGGCAAATGAGGCAACAACTAGCCTCCGGGGCGTCTGTGGAAGACAATGTTATTGAAGTCAGCACGGAAGCCATACGACTAGCTGTGCCGCATCAGGTTGTTCTATATAAAGTCTTCGACAATGTCGTGAACACAGTCAAGGCGATCGAACAGCTTCATCACCGCTTCAAAACTGGAACAAATGAATATATCTTGAAGAAGGGTCCAGAAGGTCCCAAACATGTACCAAAGATTTCCGTTCGCAGCAAGGCACTTCTCTTTGAGATCGAGGATGGTGCATTTGAATGGAAGCTAGGCAATATTTACAGATCTGGATTAGTCGAACAACAGCAACGCCTTGCCCGTGAGGAAGCATTCAGAGTTAAAGTTAAGAAGGTCGAAGAAGAACAGAGAAAGGACACGTCGAGGATCCGTACTAGATCAGCTCGCCCATTTGGCCGAAGTAATCAACAGGGTACTTCCCACATGAGGAGTAAAAGTGAGGAATATGCACAAAGACCAGACCGCTCACGATCGAACACGCGTCAATACCGTATGCGATACGACCCGGAGGGCTTGTGTGGTATAAGTGCCTCTGCAAAAGTCCCAATCGAAGAAGCTATGGAAAAATTACAGCATTATAATGCGCAAAGTTGGAAGAGGCGCATCGATCAGTCATATAGGACACAGATGAGCGATATGAGGAAACTGCGGGGCGGGTTCTGGGGCCCTGATGAGTTACCCGACGACATGGAGGATATTGAGAACATTGTGGAGATACCTCAGCGCCCAGGTCTTATGAGTACGTTGATTAACGATCTACACATCACTATTGATAAACCTACTTTCCCTCCTAGCCAACTCCCAGAATTCCTCCACCGGATTGGGAAGGGTATGCCTCACGATATGAAGTACTCGTTACTCATTCCCATGCACGTCCAGATCGACATGGGAGAAGCACGTATGTCGCTCAGAGACTACCCTCTCCCTTTCGTACACGTACCAGCCATGAAGCCAGGCCAGTCCCTACGGTTGCCAAGTTGGTCTTTAAAGACAAACTTCGTCATTGCGGAAGAGTTCTGCGGACCGCAATCTGTTCGCCACGTCAAAGTTGATATCGTTCCTGCCAAGATCGGAGACCAGATAAAATCAAACTCGGGATGTTTCTCTATTGATGTACGACGTACCGTGGCTCCAGTGAAGTCATATTCAGATCTCAATATTGACATCAATACCGTGTTCCCGACAAGAATTACATGGGGCGCATCATACCAGCCTGCAATCCAAGATATGATGATGGTAATTGAAAATTTTACAAAGCCTCAGATCGACCCTTCGGATCGGACAGGTTTCTGGGACAAAATTCGCCTGGGCTTCCACTCGCGCTTGCTCGTATCATGGAAAGGCGACGGAGACGTTCATCTACTGCTGAAAGGAACCCGTGATCCTTACGCAGTTACCGGAAACGGAGCCGGCTTCCTGATGTGCTGGCGGAACGATGTCCGGTGGCGCGTTTGGCGTGAGAATGACCCAAAGAAGTTCATGACCGTCGAGAGTGGTGATTACATACTGGCCATTCCTGACTACAGCCATCAAGCCCTCCAAACAATTTCATCGGGTCGTGACAGCGACAGCGTGGCAAGCAGCGATAGCTACAAGAAAGGGGCAATTTTTAAGAAGGTGATCATGAAACTTTCTGGAAATGTCCAATGGTTAGCAGGTCTTGTCTTTGAAAGAAATATTGTTGGCGGGAAACGGACCTTTGACTTTATACCACATTATGACGTTATTTTGAAGGAGCCTGCTTTTGCAAAAGCGCCGCCGGGGGATGTATATGACGCTTTTAGAGGGTTTCGGAGTAACTATATCCACTTATCCATCGCTGTGACGGCCCCGATGAACCGGAGTTGGTCTGTAACAAATGCGACTCCATCAACAAGCTACAACAGCGTTCACTTAACACCACGCTTCTTCACCCATTTTTTTGCATGGTGGTCCATGTTTGGAGGCACAATGTCTCTTCCGATTCGACAAGGCCGATTATGGCCCGGACTTGAGAAATCGAGCAAGAAATTTGGCAGGCATTTAGCAACCATAAAATACAGCATCCTACTCGCCCCGCTGTTTCTCAGCCATGTGTACAAACATAAGGAAGCTGAGGATTACACAGAGGATGTCGTTTCGGTGACCGGACTCAAGATAAAACTGGACAGTTTTATGCTTGATATACACCAGAGAAGAGAGTGGTTTAACACTCAAGACAAAGGCAGAAAAACTCAGAGCAAAACCACAGGCATGAAAATCCATAAGGCCCAGTTGGACTTGGTATCGGCGGACATCCGCGCTATGTCTGCAACAATTGCAGGTACAACACCGGAAACCCTTAAGAAAGCGTCTGTTCCGCCACCCATTGCTCATCAGGAGAGAGGGGCAGCTGACCTTTCCAAATTTGTTATTCCAGACAACGATTTCAGTTGGATAGACATGGATGATTTCGTGGAACTGGATTGGATTTTGCCAGCCGAAGCAAATCCACATACAAAAATTATGCCACTTGCTTATGCACCTAGGCTCTCTTATTTCCGTCAAACAGACCACGGGAATACTATAGCAGGTGATCCAGATCGCACAAGCCCCTTTGGAAATGAGCCCACCCATGTTTGCATCATGTCGAAGGACGACGATCCCCGAAAAGTCCAATGCCAGCTCATTCAAAACCGATTAGATCAACTCGAGGAACAGGTAATTGATCACAAACGAGCGATGGGGGAAATTGAACTTCGTCAGCTACAGGCTACGAGTGCTGATGACGACACTGCGATCAAAGCTGAACTTGATCAAATGAGAAGTTATGATACAGTACTACGGGAGAAGCAATCGTTCCTGGAAGCTATGCTGCATCTCATGGAAGCTAGAATTAAAGCAGATATCCGGAATGCAACCCCTGGTCTAGACTTAGATCCGGGAACCGATAATCGTACCTTCCCGGACGAAGGAACTCAGTCGAATAATACCGGTGGAGAGAATGCTGGTGCCCCTGATTTCGTTAGTGATTTCAATAATCGCTTTGTTATTCATAACATTCAACTAAAGTGGAACAACTCTTTGCGCAACACGATTCTCCGATATATCCACCAGGTCAGCCAAAGGCGTGGGTTTATATATTACTTATCTAGAAGGGCGGTGAAATTTATTCTAGACATTGTCGATGAGCAAAACAAGGCAAAAGCCCCGAAATCTAAGTCATCAACACCGCCGAGTCCTCAACCGCCATCTGCATCTCCTTCGAGCGGAACAGAGGAACAGAATGCCGATTTCGATATTCAACAACGAATCCAAGGATTACTCGCTGATTCCAAAAAGTTTGTTGATGCGAACGACCCCAGAAACTATGAGAGTGGAGAAAGACCCTCCGCAGATCATCTCACCTCCAACATTGGTAAAGATTTTACACCTCAGAACACGTACCATGTTCGCCTTATCGCCCCTCAAATACAGCTTCAGAGCGAGAAAAACTCTAAATCTGTGGCTCTGGTAACTGCGAAAGGCATGGAGCTTAAACTTGTTGAAGTTATGGATAAAGATCGCATTTTTGATGAGATCAGCGGACTAGTCCAGCGTCGGTTCTCTGTGGAAATGGATGGCACCCAGTTCTTTGTCACCCACCAGAAGCTTTTTAAATCTCCCCTTCTCTCGTTGTACTCGGGAAGTCAATATGGGACGCCTTCGGGGTCAGCCTGGCCACCTTGGGTTCCGATGGAAGTCATGTTCGATTTCGAAGTCGATCCATTTGGATTCAAGCGTGTTGTGCAAAAGACCTCCGCAAGCTTAAGATACGACAAATACAATACTTTACGCCTAAAGTATAATGATGAAGTCGACAAGACAGGCAAGGTCTCTGCTGACAGCCTGGACAGTCGAATGGATCACCTTTGGGTTCAGTTTCCTCATATAAGAGCAATTTGCGACTCATCTCAGTATTATGCCATGTATATCATAGTGCTTGACCTATTACTGTACAACGAGCCTCTCGAAAAGACTCGGAGTGAGAAGTTAGAGAAAATAATGCTTGCGTCTGATTTTAGCGACCTTCGTGGTGCCCCTGAGATGGTCATCCGCCTCCAGGAACGTATTCGCCAACTTGAAGAAATCAAGACTCAATTCCAAATACATTCGAATTACCTGGACAAAAAAGGCTGGGAAGGCCGAATCCTCTTGGACCGCGACCTGACAAGTTGTGAGGATGAACTCTTCTTCATGATGAAGGCGATCACAACGTCGCAACGCAAACATGACGGTTCTCAAAATAATGGACTTCTTAGATGGAACATAGCATCCGAGCAGATCGTATGGCATCTGATGCGCGATGAAGATCAGCCCCTCACGGAATTCCAGTTACAAAAGGCGGAATATGATCGAACTGACAATGCAGATGGTTCACACGTGAACCTTGTACAGATTGGTAAGATCGTGGGACTTAATCTTCTTCCAGATGCTATATATCCCGAAATGATTGCTCCATACTTCGATCCTGAACGCAAAGACTCGTCTGAAGGCACCAATATGCAGATGCTGAGGGTTTATTGGTATATGCTCGAAGCAATTGCTGGGATTCCAGTCATGGACCATTTCGAGGTTAATCTGTTTCCAATGAAGATGCAACTGGAACGCGAAGTTGGTGTGAAGCTTTTTGAGTATATATTTCCAGGCTCCGGGGAAAACCTTTCAGGCAACATAAAGGGTTCCGCAGCACGAATGAAAAACATGGCACGACCTCAAGACGAAGATGACGAGGAAGACAGTTCAACAACGCATACTACTCAATTCGTACTCAATCCTGATGCCGAGAGGTCGGACGCAAACACTGAGTCTGGAGCTGATTCGCTAGAACTAAGGCTGAGGCCAACTTTGAATTCCGAGAGTCGCTCAAAAACTGGCTTGCCACGAAAGAAGGCGAAGATGGTAACTTTACATCATACTCAGGGTAATGAGGGCGCATCTTTCCGTCTATTCCAGTCAAACAAGCCGCATCCTTCGGATCAGCAATCAACAAAGAGCATTCGCAAAAAATCTTCTGTTGATAGCTTTGGTTCAAGCAATGCCACTCGACCAACAATCTCCCGATCCATGACAAATTTTTCTACTTTCGAAGGAAGTGTAACAACTGAAAAACGGAACAAACTCTTCGCCATCAATCGCGGTGGCAGGCAAGATGACGTGAAGCCTTCAGATGACCTGACGAAGATGTTAACCCGGGCTTCCAACTATATGACGCTGGCCTATGTCAAGATCCCCAGTGTAGTCATCTGCCTCAGTTACAAAGGCAAGGACCAACGCAATATTGAAGACTTACACGACTTTGTTTTTCGCCTACCTATGCTCGAGTATCGAAACAAGACCTGGTCAAATCTTGATCTCGCACTTGCACTAAAGAAGGATGTCATCAGGGCACTCATATCTCATACAGGTGCAATAATCGGGAATAAATTTACCAAATCTCGGCCAACCATGGCACAGCAACATAAGCTGAGGGAGCTTGCAACAAGCAATGTCCTTTTAGTGCCATCACGTCAAGACTCGCCGCATGATTTTACCGACACAAGTAGCACCTTAGCGGGCAGCTCTACGTATGCCAGGGGCCGATCGAAGAGCCCACGTCGGTCATTTGCTTCTAACAGTAGCAGCCTACGTCCTGTGAGCGCAGGCAGTAGTGGTGCCGCTTCGTATCAATCGCGCGGTCGAGATGGCTCAAGTATCCCTCAGTCTCTGGCGATGACAAAATCACACCCTTCAAGTGGCGAAGGACGAAATAACACGCGGTATTCTGGAGATTCTTATTCTTTTAAAGGTTCTGGAAACGGTGACAGGTATAAAGGAGGTTTTTTGAAAGGCGCTATTGGTCGCAGGCTGCATGCTATTGGCGGCAAGAGGAGGAGGGATCAAACCAATGATACGCCGTCTGGATCCTCTGGACTAGAACAAGACGAGGATTATTCTGATTCGGAAAGCCTCAAACACAACCAATAATAAGTGACGTCGTGGCGTTTCTTGAAAAAAACTTGGTTCGCGGAACATGCTTGTAAATAATGAGCATGATCAGTTCACTCCCTTCGGATGTTTTTTTTTTGTCACAAGTGGTGCACGTTATAGATGGGGGGGTAATTAATGAACAGGAGTTTATGGGTGATTAAAGCGAAAGTTTGGAATTTCGACAATTAGCAACCCTATTATGCGTGCTTAATATACAACCAAATAATAACTTGGGGCGTTTATAGGCTATCTACCATGATAGTTTTTTTACTACAGGACATTACAACGGCTAGTTAATCACTGAATTGCCACCCAAAAATAAATAGATAAAATAACTATATATCTACTTTCTAAGTGTAGCTAACTACTACAAACCAGAAGTTATCTTAGCTGCCACTAACACTAACGTAGGTCGTGGGGTAAAGTCGGTAATGTATCTATACAGCCAAATTTATATGTAAAGGTACTTACA
>JPJV01003779.1:0-33255 GCA_000750745.1 Pseudogymnoascus sp. VKM F-4281 (FW-2241)
GCCTCTGACTCGTCGTCCTCCACCGCCGCCGCCCACGCCTCCCCGCGCTCCTCCTCCGGCGGACACGACGCGTGCAGCCTCATCGCCTCGTCCGCCGCCGCCGCATCCACACGCACTGATGGCGTGCCTGGCATCTCGATATCGGAATCGCTCGCTCGCTCGGTTGGTCGATCGTCGCGCCCGCGGCCAAGTCCCCTGGCCCGTTAAACGGTGTGGGCCGCGTGGGTTTTTCCGGGGTTCGGTCCTGGGTTGGGTGTGTACTGTACAATCGCAGTTGGGAAGGAGAAGGGTTAATCTGACGGTGCCGGGGCGGCGAAATGCATCGCTCGGCAGTTGTGTGGGGGATGAGGTGAATGGGATTGCGGGATGTAGTGATCGATGGATGGAGTGTGTTGTTTATAAGGCGGGTTTCGTGGGGTTTGTGGTGGCGGGAGTGGATGGTTGCGATTGTCGATTCTATGACCCCCATCGGGTGCCAAGGCTGGTCTGGTCTGGCTTGCCAGTGGTTGGAAGGGACTAAAGGGACGGGGGGCGTCCAAGGCCCAATCCCCGCAAATGCTGTCTTTTGCTCTCCGTGGGCCCCCCACGGAGAGCTTTTTATTAGCGGTGGGCGAAAAATGGATGGCAGATGGCAGCTGCAGAGTCTAAATGGTATATATAATGTATAATTGTAGAGTATGGAAATGGAGATGTCACATATAAATGGACGGCAAATGTGTCAGGGTGTCAGGATGTCAAGATGTCAGGGTGGCGAGACGTCAAAATGCCAAAATGTCAAGGTGAAGTGCAGAAAAAAGTAACATCCTCCTATCGGATATCTACACTTGATCATGCTGGGTCTGCTTGGTCTGCTTCATCTGCTTCGTCTGCTTGCTTCGTCCCTGTTGTTGTCCTTGTACAGCCTCGAAACGCACGCCTCTTCTGCAATTCCCCTCATCAACCTTCAATGGTATCGCGAACACGATATAAAACGCCCCGTTTTTCCTAGCAAAATGCGCAAATGCCACACAACGCCCCCCTTCTTCTTCCCACGGCTCATATTGGCTTGATTTTGAAGTGAAGGCCTATCAGCGAGAAGACCAGCGCCTTGAGGTCCTGCACGAGGTAGTAGAAGACGCGGAGGCCTTCTGGGTCGGCGGAGTCACTGACGTCGACGAGGGATCCAATCTTCGCTGTCTGGATTGCGCAAGCCATGGTCAGTATCACAGCGCATTGTGACGCATGGTACAGCAGGCATAGCTTACCTCAAATGAGATGTGGTCATTCCCCAGTCTGATCTCCAGCTCCTGTCGCCCGTCCTTGTTCTTCTGCGGCCACTTGCCATCGTCTTCCCTGTGTCGTCGTCAGCACACGTATATTGTATTGTAACCAGTCACCCATTTCTTGACATACTTCAGGATCTCGCTGGTCTTGATGATGCGCTTGATCTCGTCAATCATCGTCGAGCTGACACACACTACACGCATCCTGATTAGCTATACACTCAAACTGCCAGGGGCAACCAGCCAGACGCACTCTCTTTCCGGATCAGGGAGTCATTGCGGTAGTTTGAGTTGTTCGCATATCGCGCCGATGCGCTCCTTCCGTCTCCCAGCACGCGGAAGTCGAACTCTAGCGGAAGGTACAGTCAGTGGATGCGCAGCAGGACAAGGGCGGCGTGCGAGGGAAGTACCTAGGAATTCGTGACCGTGTCGACCCTGATGTCCTGAGCTGCAGCGGGTTAGAGAGAGCTTCGAGGTGTATGGGAGTCAACGGGGAGAGGGCAGGACATACTAGTAGCGGACATAGAAGGGTTCAGAGTTTGCAGCAGCGGTGTCAGCCATCTCGACTCTGCGTCTTGTCTGTCTATACGGCTGTGCTTATAAACAATAGCTGCAGGTACAGGTAGAAACTAAAGTTGAGGCGGTAGAAAGTGAAGCGTGTATATATATATATATATATATATATATTAATGGGGCAGAAGGTGGAATATACTCTATTGTCTCAGCCCTGTCAAGCTTTCGCGACTGAGACCACCAAAATGGCCAAACACCACCAAAAGACACCCTGGTTCAATCTTTGGCGGGGCAGAAATCCCAAGGTACCACCACCCACCACCACCCACTTCACCCACTTTCACGTGACTTGATCCGAACACATCGCTTAATTCACCGGAATCTCCAACGTGGTTCTAACTAAGGGGATAGAGCCGCAATCAGAGAAAGAGAGCTTGTTGTTGATTGTTGTTGATACGCCTCACTATATTGATACCCTTGGGGACTCCGACCGGCTACCTACAGCTCTACAACTCTACAATCTTGCACTGCCCTTCCTCCTGTTGACGCCGATCCCTCCGTCAACAACCCCATTCGCAATCCGACACGAACACGGCCTCTGCCCGCGCATCGCTGAAGCTGGGGAGGAAACACGCAACTCCTTGACCCGACAAGGAGCAGCCACAGCCCAAAGGTCTCGCGCCGCCCGATTCGCGGAGCAAACCCACCCACAATGGCCTCCTTCCTCGAGAGCTCCTACAGCTTGGTGCACCAGGACAACCTCTCCGATGTGCCCTCCATGTCCGAGCTGCGCACGCAGCTCGAGAAGGGGACCGACGAGACCAAGGTCGACACCATGAAGCGCATCCTCACAATCATGCTCAACGGCGACCTAATGCCTCAGCTCCTCATGCACATCATCCGCTTTGTCATGCCCTCAAAGAGCAAGACCCTAAAGAAGCTCCTCTACTTCTACTACGAGATCTGTCCCAAGCTCGACGCCAGCGGGAAGCTCAAGCAAGAATGGATCCTTGTGTGGTGAGATGCCCTCGGAAGCATATACAATTATTGCCAGCTAAATAGATCTACAGTAACGGAATAAGGAACGATCTCCAACATAGCAACGAGTATGTCCGAGGCGGCACGCTCCGATTCCTGTGCAAGCTTCGCGAACCTGAGCTCATTGAGCCCCTCCTCTCCTCGGCCCGATCCTGCCTTGAGCATCGCCACGCATACGTCCGCAAGAACGCTGTCTTTGCCGTTGCCTCCATCTTCCAGCTCTCGGAATCCCTGATCCCCGATGCTGCCGACCTGATTGCCGCCTTCCTTGAGACCGAGAGCGATCACACATGCAAGCGCAATGCATTCGCGGCGCTCGCGAGCATCAACCACGACAAGGCCCTGGCATATCTCAGCAACGTCTTCGACGGTATCCCCAACGCCGATGAGCTGCTCCAGCTCGTCGAATTGGAGTTTATCAGGAAGGATGCGGTCCAGAACCCCCAGAACAAGGCCAAATACCTGCGTTTGATCTTCGATCTCCTCGAGGCGGGTGCTTCCACAGTAGTCTACGAGGCTGCATCATCCCTAACGGCATTGACGAACAACCCGGTCGCGGTGAAGGCAGCGGCTGCCAAGTTCATTGAGCTCAGCATCAAAGAGGCGGATAACAATGTGAAGCTTATTGTTCTCGACCGTGTCGATCAGTTGCGCCGCAAGAATGAGGGCGTTTTGAACGATTTGACAATGGAAATCCTCCGTGTGCTCTCTAGCCCAGATATTGACGTCAGGCGCAAGGCACTCGAACTAGCCCTAGAGATGGTGACAAGCAAGAACGTGGCCGATGTTGTGCTTCTCCTCAAGAAGGAGTTGACAAAGACTATTGACCAGGAGTACGAGAAGAACAACGAGTACCGCCAGCTCCTCATTCACTCGATACATCAATGCGCCATCAAATTCTCTGAAGTCGCCGCAAGTGTCGTTGACCTGCTGATGGATTTCATTGCCGATTTCAACAGCACCTCGGCTGTCGATGTCATCTCGTTCGTAAAGGAGGTCGTTGAGAAGTTCCCCAAGCTCCGCCAGACCATCGTCGAGAGACTCGTCTCGACGTTGAGCGAGGTCCGGGCCGGCAAGGTTTACCGTGGCGCACTATGGATTGTCGGAGAATATTCTATGGAGGCCAATGACATCAGAGACGCCTGGAAGCGGATACGCGCGAGTTTGGGTGAGATCCCGATACTGGCTTCCGAGCAGCGACTACTGGATGAAGGATCTGAGGGCCAGGAGGAGAAGGAGGCTCACACTAACGGCACGGACAAGCCAGCAGCGCCGACCGGTTCAAGGAGGGTATTGGCAGATGGCACATATGCGACCGAAAGCGCCCTCACAAGCACATCCGCAGTACTAGCAAAGTTGGAGGCTGTCAAGGCTGCACAAAAGCCGCCGCTCCGACAACTTATCCTGGATGGCGATTACTACCTCGCGACCGTGCTGTCGTCAACCCTCACAAAACTCGTCATGCGCCACTCGGAAATCTCAAAGGACGAGGCACGAACAAACGCCCTCCGCGCAGAGGCTATGCTGATCATGATCTCCATCATCCGCGTTGGACAATCGCAGTTCGTCAAGGCCCCTATTGATGAGGACTCGGTGGACAGGATCATGTCTTGCGTCCGTTCGCTGGCGGAATTCGCACAGAAGAAGGAGCTCGAGACTGTATTCCTTGATGACACACGAAAGGCCTTCAGGGCTATGGTCCAGGTTGAGGAGAAGAAGCGCGCGGCGAAGGAGGCCGTGGAGAAGGCTAAGACTGCTGTCCAGGTTGATGACGTTGTTCAGATCCGTCAGCTGGCCAAGAAGAATGCCAGCGATGGCGCCGATGAGATTGAGCTCGACCTCGAGAAGGCCACGGGAGGTGACACTGCAACTGAGGACCTCTCGTCGAAACTCAGCCGCGTCGTCCAGCTCACCGGTTTCTCGGATCCCGTCTACGCCGAGGCATACGTCAAGGTCCACCAATTCGACATCGTCCTCGACGTCCTCCTCGTCAACCAGACCACTGAGACTCTTCAAAACCTGTCAGTCGAGTTTGCCACCCTTGGTGATCTGAAGGTTGTTGAGCGCCCAACGACTCAGAACCTTGGCCCCCACGACTTCCAGAACGTTCAGTGCACCATCAAGGTCTCATCCACTGACACCGGTGTCATCTTCGGGAACGTTGTCTACGATGGCCAGAGCTCCACTGACAACAACGTCGTTATCCTCAACGACGTCCACGTCGACATCATGGACTACATTCAGCCAGCCACCTGCACTGAGACCCAGTTCCGCACCATGTGGACCGAGTTCGAGTGGGAGAACAAGGTCAACATCAACTCCAAGGCGAAGTCGTTGAGGGAGTTCCTGACACAGCTTATGGCATGCACAAATATGACATGCCTGACCCCCGAGGCTTCGCTGAAGGGTGACTGCCAGTTCTTGAGTGCGAATCTGTACGCGCGCAGCGTGTTTGGTATGTTTTATGCATTTTCCCCCCCTTGAGCATTCTTCACTTTTGGGAGGGATTGTAAAGTATGCAGAACGTTTGCTAACACATAACAGGCGAGGACGCACTAGCAAACCTAAGTATCGAGAAGGAGGGTGACGACGGCCCAGTCACGGGTTTCGTGCGCATCCGCAGTCGCTCGCAAGGCCTGGCGCTAAGCTTGGGGTCGCTGAAGGGCCTGAACAAGGTTGGAGAGGTGGCATGAGCGGGCCCAGCTGCCAGATAGTTGAAGGGGAGCGTTACGGAGCATACTAGAGCTGCCGTCACGTACGCCTCGTCGGAGGGTGAGCCGGCTGCACATCGATGAATTATGGGGGCTGTGTCATGTCTTGGTATGTTGGAGGGCTTTATGATTGTGATTGGAAGAGTTGGGGGGACAGGAGGGGGATGTAGTGCCAGAAGCGTTACATTGGTATATAATGCAAGCCACGCCGTGTTTTGCGACGAGAGGAGGCGCAAAAAAGAAGCATTGGGCGTTTTTTTTATGTAGAGACGTAGGCATTTGCAATAGTAAAGAATTGAGAAATGAAAAAGACTCTGCTGTGTTTATTTAAAAAGAGAAGAGTTACCTCTTGTTAAAGTGTGCTTTCAGGATTGAGCGCGGAGTATAATTTTGATATTGTATTATCCGTTTTATGCAGTCTACACATTCACATGCAAAACATCTGCAAGTACTCCTCCGCGTACAGAGTATACGCTCCTCGTATTTTTATTTTGGGCGTTAATAATACTAATTATATTAATTTATGTGCATCTATTTTTATTTTTATGTTAATGTTTATTTCCCCAGGACAGGACAGGAACCCAGACCACTCTCGGCCTTATTGTTCCGGCCCGCGGTACAGTAATATGTTCACTCTAGTGGTGTAGCACGCACCGCACCACTGCAACCTTCCTAGTAAGGCCGCCTCTCTCACATCCTCACTATCTCACTCTCCCTCTTCCTCTTTCTCCTCCTCTTCTTTCTTCCTTCCTCTCTCCCTTCCTACTCATTCTCTAGCAAAACTTCAGATTGGAAGACATATTTACAGCATGCTTAAATCATCACACTCGCTATAAGTAATGACCGATCACGCAACACCCTCATCGCCCACTCGCGCCTCCAGCGACCCCTTCATGGACCCCGCTGCCGCGGACATCTCGGGGGATGCAGACATCGATTTCGCGCGCGACACCACCCTTGTGGTCGGCAAAGATGCCAGCCTGACCCTCGGCACTGAGTCGCTGATTGTACTTGGTGAGCACTCCTCTTCCCATTCTCTCCCGCGCTCCTCCGCCGGCAGCCCGGCATTGGGCAGCACAGGCACGAGACATGGGCCCAGGCTGACGGGCATGTGTCCGCCCAGATGACGATTTTCAAAAGGACGGAAAGACATCGTGCTGCGCGCTGTGCAGACCTGGTACGCACCCCCGCTGCGCGCAATTGGGACTACGAGACGACGACGAATGGCAACAACGGAGCTGACGGCGCAAACAGGAAGCTCGAACACGCGCGCCATCCCCTTCTACAACGTCCTCTGGGCCGAAACCTCCTCCACCCTCCTCATAATCTCCTACGCCGCGCCCATCTCCAAAACCGCCGTCCGCCCAGAAACCCTCACTTACCCCCTCCCCGTCGAGTCCGGGCCTGCACGTATCTGGATCGCCAAGCTCCTCGACCGCGCGTACGGCGAGTCGCAGAAGCGCAAGCGTGCGAAGGTGCTCCTGAACCCACATGCGGGGAAGGGCAGCGCCCTGAAGTGGTGGAGTAGGGACATTGAACCGATTCTCCGCGCTGCGCACTGCATGCTCGATGTCCACACTACCACGAGCCAGGGAGAGGCGGTCACTATCGCCGAGAAATTGGATATCGAGGCCTACGATATGGTGGTCTCATGCTCGGGGGATGGGTTGCCGCATGAAGTCTTCAATGGGCTGGGAAAGCGCCCGGATGCCCGGCGCGCTCTGGCTAAGATCGCGGTCGTTCAAATGCCATGTGGTAGCGGCAATGCGATGAGCTGCAACCTGACGGGCAGCGCGAGTCCCAGTCTCGCGGCGCTGGCGACAGTCAAGGGCGTCGTGACGCCGCTGGACCTCGTATCCGTCACGCAGGGGACGACGCGCACGCTGTCCTTCCTGTCGCAGGCGGTTGGCATCGTGGCCGAGGTGGATCTAGCGACTGAGAATATCCGGTGGATGGGACAGGCGCGCTTCACCTACGGTTTTCTAACGCGGCTGATGAAGAAGAGAATATACCCGTGTGATTTGGCCGTCAAGGTCGCGATTGAGGATAAGGCGGCGATTAAGGAGCACTATCGTCAAGAGAGTGAGAGGAGGGGCGCGCTGAGCGAGAGGCGCGGGAATAGGGATGAGAATGATGATGATTCGGCGGCCAGCACGAGCGCGGCGGGTGAAGAGGGGTTGCCGGCCCTGAGGTATGGGACAATTAATGATAAGTTGCCATCGGACTGGGAGATGGTGCCGTATGACACTCTGGGTAATTTCTACTGCGGTAATGTAAGAATCCTCCCACCATCCCAACACTTACAAAGAAGTTATTAACAGATGTAGATGTCCTACATGGCTGCCGACGCAAACTTCTTTCCTGCCGCCCTTCCCGGCGACGGCCTCATGGATTTGGTCTGCATCGACGGTCAGATCGCGCGCACTGCCGCCGTCGACCTCATGCTAGCTGTCGAGAACAACAAATTCTTTGAGAAGCCGCTCGTCAACTACCGCAAGGTGCTGGGATACCGCATCATCCCCCGCGAGCAGGAGTCGGGATATGTCAGCATCGACGGAGAAAGGGTGCCGTTCGAGCCCTTTCAGGCGGAGATCCATCGAGGGTTGGGTACTGTGCTGAGTTCTTCGGGATGGAAGTACGAGGCTCAGGGTCCATAGTCGGGGGGGTTCTTGTACAGGGGTGTAGGGGATGTGGGATAATGGATAGGATAAGTTGTGGGGGTCAGTTTTCGTCGCGTCATGGCATGATACCCAGGAGTTGCCATAGTCGAGGGCGTTTGTATAATAGACTTGTGTAGATTGTACAGAATGCATTAATCGTCACCTCCTTGCCAACACCAGACGCCGCTGTCCCTCCCATGCACTCCACAGCCTAATCTATTTCCTCCAATCTCCTGTTCAAGCACGCACATCACTCTTTTTTCACTCGGCAAAACCACCCCACCCCTCATCCTCCTCCATCACCACATCCTCCTTCTCGTTACCCGGTAACCTTTCATCTGCCAACGCCTCCTTACACTTCCGCCTCACACTCTTGGTCGGGCTCTCCTTCCCCAACAGCTCCAGCGGCTTCAACAGCACTTCAAAGTCCACACCCTTCCTCTTCTCCCCCAACCCGCCGGCACGCTCCAACTCATCCACCCAAACATCAATTACATGATACCTCATCCCATTCGGCACTCCCGTCGCCGTCGGCTCCAGCGGCCCCTCCCTCAACACCCTCATCTGCTCCTCCACCACCGCCGCCTTCCACCCGGCATCCGCGCACTGCGCAAACGCAGCATCGACATACCGACGCGTGAGCAGCAAAAACTTCTCCATCCGCAACACATCGATGCGCGTCCACTCGCGCGCCATCGTCGTCCAGAACGCCGCCGTGAAAGCGGTGCGGTTGCTCGCGTGCGTGATCGCTGGCAGGGCCGCGAGGGAGGACGCGAGGGATTGCTGCGGCAGTGGGCGGTCGGTGAGCCACATTGTGTAGAAGAGCGCGGTGTGGAGTTTTAACAGGGCGTCTTCGGGGAGGGAGCGACGGCCGGAGAGGTAGGTGCGCAGGGAGTCGAGGGCGTTGGTGCGGGTTTGGCGGTCTGGGTGTGGGTTAAAGGGGTGTTCTGGGGATTTCCTATGGAAGAGGGAAGGAGGGACATACCAGGAGAAGCGAGTTGTTTGACAAAGGGAGTTTGGGAGAGGTCGGGGGTTGAGGTCGAGTCCGTCATATTTGCGGTTTGGAGGGGATTTCTTATCTCGCTTTGGTCTGAAAGGCAGAAGCTCGACGTTGTGTGCGTCTAGTTCCGAAGGGATGTATATTCTCGAGTTGCCTACAGCTCGTCGCGGTGTTGAAGAGTTTAGATCGTAGAAATGAGGGAGTTCTGGCTTCTGTCGCGGCTACGACGGGGCGCTGAGGCGGGGAGACGGGTTTTTGAGGTGTCGCGATAAATAAATTTTGGGAGGAGAATTTGGCGCGGGGACGCTAGGCGCGGGGCGCTATGTGCGGGAGTGGCGTGCAGTAGCGTAGGGTCAATTGGGCTTGGCGGGTCGGAGGGTGCGATCATGTTTATTTAATTTGTATATTCATGGGCTCAAATATGATATTAGTATTATAATTTGGATTGAATGTATCAGAGCACATTCGACTTTGGTTATTGGTTATTGGTTGTAATTTTAGGAGCAACGTAATGCCTCTCTGGCTTATGTCACCGTCTCCGACGCTTCCAATATCACATCCTTGGCAGAGCCCAGCGTTGCCTTGCCTGGTGTAGTTTTAGCACCCGCTTCTAAAGTGGGAGGTTCGCTGCCTCCAGTCCGCGTAGTAGTAGCCGTGGCCGCAACTAAAATTCATTTTCCAGCGCATAGTACACATAAGGAGGGTCCTGTCAAGTTTGCCCACGAAGAGTTGATCTTGAACTCTGACTATGCAGAGGGGGGGACAGTAGCCTTATTATAGCAGCCTTTATTACGACAGCCTTATTAGAGCAGCCTTCTTGCTTTGTGTGCAGCCTTGCACAGCGCCTTGCCCAACGAGCGTAGAGTAGAGCATGCACGGCAATCATTGTAACCTCACCTCACCACCCTAATAGCCCTTCCGTCCGGCCAGTGGCGATCGTGAAAAATCAAGGGGAGTCAGATAGGCGATGACTATACCTAATGGAGGGTTCTATATTTGACAGTTCAGTTAGTGAGGTTAGAGTAAATTTTGGTCGAATAATTATTTTATTCGTTGGTTATAAAATTATAAAACGGTAGCAATTAACTCTGCGGCTTCCCGCCGAGCTGTTTACTGACCACAAAGATAACAAAAGAGAGTGAGACCTGCGCCTCGGACATATCTAGCTCTCGAATCCGAAGAATCATATCTTTGTCTGTTTCGCTGAAAGCAGTCTGCTCAGCATGTTCCTAACAAAGAGAGCCTACGGTGATAGTGGCGCTGCGTTCTACAATGGAACTTCTTTCTCGAAGTCTACTACTAAAAGCCTGGCCTGCCTCTGTAATCTCCACTGTAGTGTATATCTATATATCCAATTTACTCTTCATCGCTGGTATCCATATATATACTTTTACAAATATATTTATCACTTGATCTTGATAGCATGGTCAAGGTCAAGCGAGCACCCAAATCCATGATTGGGGTCAACCGAGGCATGGTGGCCCGTGCGCGGGCCCTTTCCGCCTCGTTGCCAACCTTGCACCTACAACTTTCAAAGTCCGAGACTCGACCTCAGCCTCGCGACGACCGGGACCGTCAACGCGACCAGAAGCTTTGTTTTAAGATGCCGAGCCACGATATGAGAGAAAGGCATCGCATGTACCATGGGACGACGAAGGTATGTGATTTGACTTATATTTCACGTCTGAAGTCAACATAATCTCATTTGCGATCCAGCCTGCCCAGGAGCTTGATCTCAGTGTGTTCAACACGAAGAGACGCATTGCAAGACACCCAAGTGTCGCCAAGGCCAAAACCAACGATGAGGATGTTGTTTTTCTGTACGATGCAAAGACCCTGGAGAACGAGAAGCTTGGGTGTAATTGGTGCGAGCTCGCCAACTTCAGCACACACTCGGATTACCCTGTGACCGTCATTAACAATGTCGACAACGCGACATTCCCGGAAGGGTTTCATTTCATCGAGAATTCCATACTGCGCGATGGCGTTACACGGGCGGATGCGGGATTCAAGATGGGATGCGTGTGCGCAAAGGAGGGGGATTGTGAATACAATGGGTGCTATTGCCTGCAAGATGTCGAAGTCAAGAAAAACAAGTTGGGTGTACCGAAAAAAGTGAACGCATATCTATCAAAAGGCCCAAAAGCGGGATGTTTGCGGAAGGATATACTCGACAGCAGATTGGTGCTTTATGAGTGCCACGATTCCTGTGCTTGCTCCAAAGAATGCTCGAATAGGATCGTAGAGCAAGGCCGCAAGGTGCCTTTGGAGATTTTCCGGACTGCTGATGGCCGTGGCTGGGGTAAATGTCATTCCCACCTTTGAATCTCCACAAATACTAACGTACCCAGGTGTACGCTCAAGCGTGACGATCAAGGAGGGACAGTTCGTCGACACTTACGTGGGAGAAATCATCACCAGCGCAGAAGCACAGCGTCGCCGCGAGGATAGCCGTGTTGCCCAACGCAAGGACGTCTATTTGTTTGCTCTCGACAAGTTCTCCGACCCCGACTCAGTTGATGAGCGTCTCACAGGACCATGTCTGGAAGTTGACGGGGAATTTATGGCGGGCCCAACCCGTTTTATCAACCATTCCTGCGACCCCAATCTGCGAATCTTTGCGCGCGTAGGGGACCACGCCGATAAACACATCCATGACCTGGCCTTCTTTGCGATTCATGAGATTCAGGTTGGAGAAGAATTGACTTTTGACTATGTGGACGGGCTAGATGGCGATCTGGAGGATGTAATGGCCCATAAGGATATGACGGAGTGCTTGTGCGGTGCACCGGAGTGCAGGAAGTTTTTGTGGTAGGCTATCTCAGGGCGGTTATTTCGGGGGCGTGTTTGAGATTTTACGGCGTCATGATACCCGGTTATTGTTGTGTTGGAGCATGGATCCACAACTGTTTAGAATGATCTTCAGAATTCACGGAGCTTATTCTACATCGCAATGTTTCTTGAAGTTTGCTATGTTATCAGAAATGCAGTGACCTGTAACTGCAGCTCCCCTACTCATGTCGGGCAAGATTTCGAAGAGATAGTGGGGATAAAAGCAGTGTTCAACCACCCTAGGTTACAATAAACAAGCAAGTTACACACAAATGAAATTCAAGAGATAAAATCCTATGATCTTAAAATACTGGTATAAATCGTGAGCTGTGCCGCGGCACGAGTAAATGGAGCTCATCCCACAACTTGTGGCCCCTTAAATTAACAATGATATACAGCGCTCCAATGCATGCCTTGGAACTACGCCCCCGTCACTCGTCATCACTATCCTCCTCCAGCACCAGCGCCCTCAACTTCTCATCCCTCGCCCAGTCGATCCCACTCCCCGCCACAACCCCACTTGCAACCCCCTTCATCAACCTCCACCTCTGCCGACTCTTCCTCACCTCCCGCTCCATCTCCTCAATCCTCCCCCTCAACTCCGGATCTGTGATATCCCCCTTCTTCTGAACTTCCACCTGCTCCGCAAGCCCCACCATCCTACCCGTCAACTCCGTGTTACTCCGCGACAACACCACACGCTCCGCTTCAACGGCTGTGAGTGCTTCCCTGGCAGCGAGTACCTGGGCCGCTGTGGCTGCGAGTTCCGTGGAGACGTCGTCGCGCTGCTGGATCAGCGGGAGTAGGTCCCTGCGGGGTCAGTCAGTTTTGCACCATACATATGGGGACCGCGGGTGAGCAAACCGTTCTATCGGACTAGCATTTGAACCAGCATGCACAGCTTTCAGTATCGGATTCGCCACCAGAATACTCTCCGCAATGCTCCTCTTCAACGCATACCGCGCTTTGGCTTCTAACAGCGCCTGCTGCTCGGCTTGAAGGTCTTCGTCGGTGACATTCTCAGCGGATGCTGCGGGTGTTAGATCACGTGCATCGTCGTGAGCGGGATTGACTTTACTATCTTGTGTGGCTTCTGGGGCGCTGAGGAGGCCGACCTCAAGCTGGAGCTCTTCAAGGCGGTCGTAAAGATCGAGAATCTGTCGCTCGAGTTCTGAGAGTTGGAGCTCAGAGAAACTATCGTTTGAATCGCCAGGGTTCTTGATTTCTAGAGCAGCGATTCCGCTCGCAGCGGCGCCGTCAATGTCTGGTGTGGACATTTATTTATTTATTCGCGATGAGCTCGTTTATGTAAGATGCGCATGTGGCTGTGAATATAATATGAAGCGCAATGTGAAATATGAGTAGTTATCAATCCGTATAGGCGTAGGAATGATGGATATGGAACTTTTATGCATCCCCCTCCAAGGCACAGTAGATTAACCACAGTGCAGTATAAACAAACACGGCCACAGTGGCTGACGCCCTTTAGCGCAGTCGCAGTCGCGGCGCGGGTTAAATTGGTGCCTGTGGCGGCGTGTGACGGGGTACAGCTGACGGTGACGGCCGCCGGGTGGACTGACCCTACATGCCTTAGCTCCGTCCTCTCAGGTCACTCACTCATTGTTACCTCCACCCCGGCGCGACCTCTTCCTTCTCGCAACGTCCACCTTCTAACTCCTCCTCTCTTTATGTTATCTTCCGAAGCTGTAGACTGAGGCCTGCGGTATGGCGCTGCAAGTCTACATCGCGCATACGGGCGCGCGCCTGCAGACCGAGCCTGGCGCCTTCCCATCGTGAGCGCTACCTTGGAGGTCCCGGATGGGATGCAGTGTGCTAACGTGATGACAGGTTGGATGGGTTCAAGGCGTGGGTCGCGGATAAGGGGGGTGTGAGTGTGCAGAATCAGATATGTTTGACGGGGAGTGGGAAGTCGGTTCGGACGCAGTCGCTGTTTACTGAGGTATGTTGGTGTGTTCAGGGAGGAGAGACACTGGAAACCATGGCTGTGTGGCTAGACATGGCATCGCGATGGTCTCATACGCTACTTAGCATACGCGCTGTTGCTGTTCGAGCGAACAGTTGCTCCCTATTGGAATGAGAATATCATACACATTGATACAAGCACTAACACTGGTTGAACAACAGCACGAAATATTTGTATATAATCGCCTGATTCTCAACATCTCATCTTCGAACTCGGCCATGGAACAGGTCTCGCAGATACCGATACCTTCTACATACGAAATCGAAAGCCCACCGGATACTATAGCAGACCAAAATGACCTTGGCGCATGGAAAGACCTCTTTCGTGCGCGGAAAGAATGGGCATCCAAGGTTGTCAACGACAGTGAACACATGTCAAAGGAGGCGCAGGTGCGGTTTGGCGAGATAGATGTGATTGCGCGCTCTGTCCATGCCGCAGTTGTGAACTTGGGTGGGCATGTAGCAGGGCTGGAACAAAAGTTCCCACAGACGCAGAAGTGGGCGCAGGATATCATTGACGAATACGATGTTAGGATCTCAGAGCTGGAGCAATCGTCGAAGCTCTTGAGGTCATTGCCGATAACGACGACCATGTTCCGGTTTATTAGTGGCAAGAACCCGAAGGGTGGGAACCACCAGCCGAGCCTGGCGGATTTGATCGATATAAACGATATCCAGCAAGCAGGAGTTGAAGCTGGCGATTCTATAACATCGTTAAGGACAAACCTCGATAATATGATGCGCGATCTGAAGAGAATTGACTCTGGCATGGATAATGTTGTGAAGAAAGAAAAGGACAGCGTGGGGGCATCAGCCATGGCACAAAGCGAGGAGCCAGTGAGTCTTTTGGCGGACATTAAAGCCATTTTGAACAAGGTCGGGAAAGATTACGAGAATCTGTTAACCTACGCGGATACACCGAAATCGATATCACAAGCCTCCAAGACTGCCTTGCTACATACCAGGAGCTTCTTGCCGACCCTTTCGAAGAGGTGCATGGAGATGAGTGAGATCCTAGCCGATGCAACCAATATGCGCAACACTGCTGCTGTTGAAGCTGTCGGAATCATGCAGGGCATTGCCACCCTCAACACCCTATGCACCGAGATGAACCGAAGGACTGATGGCCTAGAGATTTCAGACGATGGACAGAAGTCCTTGGAGCTTATACTACTCGTTGCACGGCTTCCTATTGTCTATGCTTCGTTTGTGGCTGAGGCTATTCGACGCCGCGAATGGTCTGACAAAATGAAGAGCGACTCATCTACCCTTGCGAATGAAATGGCATCATTTCAGGACGAGGAAGGGAGAAGGCGCAAGAGATGGCAGAAGAATACAGGGTTCTATTTCTGGGCCGAGAAACCCGAACGTAAAGTTCTTGGCCTGGAGGTTAATCTTCTGGGGGAGGAGGATCAGCTGCCCCTGGTCTCAAGGCAGGATCTCGAGGATCTGGTCAACAGACTAAACTCCACGAATACACATCCGGATATTATCGCAGAAGTATCTCAGATTGTTACAGATTTGAGCACTCCCACAAAGCAACAAACCAGGCGTGCAAAGGCGTTTAAAAACGGAAGCTTCCATGAGGCATCCCTGGGCCGTAGCACATTGCTTGTCCGTGGAGATGATGATATCATCAGAAATTTGCAAAGCGAGAAGGCAAAGACGGAGACCAAGCTTAAAGGTGCGGAAAGCAGAGTGAGGAAACTTGAAAGTCTGCTGCATCAACAGAGTCATGCCTCCAGGACATCTTCGGGAAACATATTTCCCCTGCCTTCTGCTGTCGGCCTAGACGAACACGACGGAGGCAACATGGCTTCATCTCCTCAGTTCCGTGATGAGATATCCAGGCCTTCGTCTGTCTCATCGCGGCGATATTCGGCGACCAAGACTCAGGATGACAAGGCTGCCGCACAGAGGTATATACACCTTGAGGCCGACCTAATCGCCGAACGTGAGCGAGCAGCTGGCCTTGAGAAGGAGGCTGCCGCGAAGTCAGCGATGTTAACAGACCTCAGAACCCAGGTTGAGGAAGCAACTTCGACTAAAAAGGATCTTATGAAGAATCTAGAAGCGCAGCTGCGGGAGTTTGGCACGGAACGAAAATCTCTCGAGGACGACAATAAGCGCCTCAAGAGCCAGCTAGAGGACTACGAGGACAGCATAGACCGGTCCCGAGAGAATGAGAGGCTGACATTGGATGAGCAATTACACACCCTGCGCACCGAGCTCAACAAGGTTAAGGCTGATGCTGAAGCTGAATGTCAGAAAGCCCAAGGCCAGGTTGACTTTCTTCGGGGCGATGCCCAGCTACAAAGAGAGTCAAATGATAGTCTGCAGAAGCAACTGAATAGAGAAAAGGAAGCGAATAAGGAACTCAAAGATCGCATTGATTCTGCGGAGGATGGTCGACGAGAGGCGACCGCATCGCTTCGCGACCTGCATTCCGTTATATTCCCCGCCTCCGATGAGCAAACCCAAGCAACGGTGTTGGCCGAGAACCTTTCGTCTCGTATTAAAGACCTTATTACCCAAGCAGGTGTACACGAAAGAGACCTTGCTTTGGCACATGCCGATCGAGACGAGGCCCAAGAAAAGGTATCGGAGGTCAGGAAGGAATTGGCAGAAGTGAAGGACAAATTAAGCTCCGATGAATCGGAAAGTGTTAGATTACGCGAGGAGATTGTAGGGGAGAGAGCGAAATACGCTGCCCTGGAATCCAACATGGCGGAACATCAACAGGAGCTCACCAGCCTCCGAACCAAGTTTGCCGAAGGAGAAACTGGCTCAGAGGCGTTGCGAAGCAGGGTCAAGGAAGAGGAACATAAAGTTACCTCACTAATAGCGCAGCTAACTAGCTCCAGGACCCAGGTTGGAAGTCTTCAGGAGCAGCTTAAATCTGTTGACGGTCAACTTGAAGAGTCACAAGCCAAGCTTGAGAAGGTCAATGGTAGGTTCGAAGGACGCACAATGCGCGCGAAGGATCTTACCCAGCGGCTCTATGCGCAGAACGACCGTATGTGGAGACTGCTCGACCGGCTCAGTTATTCTGTGACAAGAGAGTCTGATTCCATGATAATCACCCGCATCCCGCGGCAAGAACGAACCAACCTCACTGACTCTTCCGACCCCGGCTCACGCAGCATGTCTGGCCAGGCGAAGAAGCCTATGATAGACAGCGGCGACCTAGAACTCCTCTACTGGATGCATAACGACGACTCTGAGGTCGAGGGCGAGAAATACGAAGCCTACCTCTCCGCCATCGGCAGCTTCGACATCGAAGTCTTTTGCGACACCATTCTAAAGCGCATTAAAGAAACCGAGCATCAGGCTAGGAAAGCCACACGTGACGCGCGAACGTACCGTGAGAAGTCGCACGTTGCGCAGAAGGAGGCCCATGAGAAGATCGCCTACCGGCACTTTAAGGAAGGCGACCTCGCTCTCTTCTTGCCCACGCGCAACCAGGCAAATGGAGCATGGGCCGCCTTCAACGTAGGGGCTCCCCATTACTTCCTGCGCGAGCAAGACACGCATAAGTTGCGCTCGCGCGACTGGCTGCTTGCTCGTATTCAACGCGTTGAGAACCGTGTGGTGGACCTGTCGAAGTCGATGACGGGGCAGCTGTCAACGGCTGGTGATCACGGGTCTTTCGGTGATGTGAGCGTAGACGATAGTTTCGAGGATGACAATCCATTTGACCTCTCAGACGGACTGCGATGGTACCTAATCGACGCCGTAGAGGAGAAGCCAGGGGCGCCACCGCTGACGCCAACTTCCGGGAAGAGCACCGTCGCTGCTGCAAATGTTGATGCGACGGGGAGTATCCGGCACTCAAAGAAGATTTCAGGGAGTGCGGTGGACAACATCAGCAAGACTCTCAGCCGCAGTCTCGACAGCCGCCGTAGCAGCAACAACTCCCGCAAAGCAGCACCCTTCGCATCTACGCCCGTTAAGCAGCCCGACACCGCCGCTGCCGTCGACGGCGAAGATTCCCTGCACCCCTCGTCGGCGACGGAAATAGTTCCCCGGCCGAACCACCCGCCGAACTTACAGGCGGCGGGCTCCAGCGGGCTAGAGGTGCGCGACTCCGATCCTCCTCCAGCGGTCTTGGACCGTCTACTTGGGCCGTGAAGCTGACGGTGCGTTTTGTGTACTAGGCGACGACCAGCGCGGGGACCAGCCCTGGGAAAAAAAGCGTGATTTGGGATAGTCTCTGGAGTTTGGATGTCAGTATTGATCGAGGACGGAAGTAGAGCGGGCTTTGAAAATGTTAGGGGGTGTTTGGGGTCTTTTTTGGTGTCGGACGGGTTGCATAGATGGTGTTTGCAGGTGGTGCATCTTTAGCTGGCCATCCTTTACTGGCTTGGGGAGTTGCTTTGGGATGTTGCACGCATTGTTGGAGCTGCACTAGGCGTATTTTATGAAGGGGCTGGCTCTTTCGTCTGCATATACTCGCCTTGGTTTACGAAGATTTGTCGTTATGATATCTTCGAGGGCTGAGCACTTAAATTTAGTCTCCAAGAATACATTTCACGGAAAACATATGCGCTGGAGGCTGCACCCATTAAGTATAGAACGTTTATTACTACAACGGCTCTCCAGGTGTTGGTTTCTGTTTGGAAAATCCGTTGCAGGGCGATGATAATTTATAAACCAACTTTAAATCCTACGAACATCATATAAACCTACCCATGAACAAACGCCTTGTTCCTTGGGGGGCTCCTAATCAGGAGCAGCTACAGAACTAATTCCATGTGCGAAACGACAGTGCTATAATCGACTGGATGCTGCGTCATATGCTGCAAGTTCATGTCCCACCAGCTCGAATAAAAGTATAAAATGGGCTCGACGAATGAACAGAAGCTGGGTGCCACGGGAGCTCATCGCTTCCGTCTGTCGAGTTATACGTTCGGAGACTGGATGGAGATTGAAAGGAAAGGAAGCCTTCACGATCTATCTAGCCACATAATGAGGGCTGTAATTAATGGCTTTCTCCAAGACCTTCGGGCGACACAGATATAGACAACAAAAATATTTGAAACTATAGTCCAAGTATCTAATCTAAGTAGAGGAAAAGTTTAATTGCCCGTACAGGGGGGGGAATGCTTAACCAAAGCAGGGATTTCCTCTATACGAACATTAAATCACAAAGCAGAGTTTAAATAAAGAAATAAAACTTCGTAATAAAAACTATGCCTACGCATATATGTCTCTGGAGTTGTAACGACAGGCGGGTTGGTGTTGTCTGGCTTGTTGTCAATTTCTGAACCAGACTGCGCATCGTCCAGGGAAACCTGTAATATATTTGGTTTATGAACGCAGGCGCCTCCTCGCCATCGGGTTCATCACCACCGAGGAGTCCAGGCATCGATGCTATAACCTGGTCTGCATCGGGAACCATTCCCACTTCCTCATCTTACGTGTGAGGGGTTTCGCCGATACTGATACGACCATGGTCGCTGGCGATGTCGAAATTTATATGTAGTGCTCCATGGTGGGCACTAGCACAGGTCTCACCACGAGAAAGGACACCAGCATCATAATCAGCAGACTAAACAGTATCATTCTCAACAGCCTCCTTATCTTCTTCCTTGGAACTAGCAGCATCCTTTGTCAACTCCTCTTTTGATGTCCCACCAGCATCTTTCCCCGCGTCAACTCCACCACTTGAAGCTTCCCCTTTCTTGTCCACTTGTCCCCCATCGATGCTCG
The DNA here is from genome assembly GCA_000750745.1 of Pseudogymnoascus sp. VKM F-4281 (FW-2241). Classification (NCBI taxonomy): domain Eukaryota; kingdom Fungi; phylum Ascomycota; class Leotiomycetes; order Thelebolales; family Thelebolaceae; genus Pseudogymnoascus; species Pseudogymnoascus sp. VKM F-4281 (FW-2241). The sequence continues at coordinate 19,712 of JPJV01003779.1, forward strand.
GACCCTTTCGAACCCCCTTTTCTCTAACACGTTTGAGTCCGAGCAGCCGCATAATCCCCATACTCACACCATCAATTTCTTTCAATGCTTTCTCCTTCTGTATCTGCTTTTGTTTCACCTCCTCTCTTCTCCTCTCGCATTCTTTTCGAAACTCTTCCGTTTTTGCAGTCCGTCGTGCGGCGGCTGCTAAAAACGCCGTAGAAGTGGGCGCGGGCCGGTTCCACCGGTTAGAAAGAATAAAGTCTCGTGGGGTAGAGCCATGTTGGTAGTGTAGCAATGGTAAAAAGGCTGGATGGGATGATGCCAAATGTGAACTACTGGAACGTTGGCAAGATTACGGTTTCCTGAAGGTTCGTAGACACTGAAAAATTTAGGTATAGATACTTTAACTTGCAACCAGGAAGTGAATAGAGAAGTTTGCGGTGAATCCACAGTCGACAAGGAATCATAGGCGTAGTTCCTGGTGGCATAATGAATCAAACGAATAGTGCAAGAGGTACAAATAGTGAGAACAGGAGATCACGCGCATGCTCTTAGAGATATTCAGCGCGGTTAAGCACGCGCCGTGTAAGATACCACTCGGTAATTCCCCATGGAGGATAAATTGTCAGTGTGACACCTACCTAAATGGTGAGATTCAAAGCATATAGCTAGTGTAACCCGGGCCAATCCTGCACAGGATGGGGATGCATGAATATTTGAGTATTTTGCAGGACTGATTGAGAAATGTGACATTGAGGCCGTGAATCTCATCAACTAGAGTACCTATAATTTCCCTCGCGTGGAATCCAACCTAAAATAAATTTTGCTCTGCTTCCATATAAGCCGCTCCACAATCCAATTTGTGTAACACCAACCAGATATAAACCATAGATCCCAGACAATATACAAATTAGAACTCATATCCGCCCATCCTCAAGAGTCAGCTCCCCATCCAGTCCTCGCCTGTCGCCCAGTCGCGAGACTAACAGCTGCCCCCATCACACCTTGCAAGAACGACGCCTCGGTGCTCTGCACACGTGCGTTGTCATTACCCCGAGCCGCCATCTGAGAAGTCTGTGCCCTGTACACCTCGTCCACCCAACCCTGGTGTTGTCCCAGCACGGCGCGCTTGAGCGAGTCGCGCCAACTGGCTATGAAGGCCGTTTCAGCCATGACAAGGGGTTTGGCGGTGCAGGTATTCAAGTTCTTGGCATTGATCTTGTCGACCTCCTCGCGGCGGTAGGGGAAGGCAGCTGTGATGCCCGTGTAGCGCTTCGTCATGAAGAAGAGGGTGGGCCAGGCGAAGATCCACAGGAAGGTTAGGTAGGTGAACCACCGCAGGTACTTGTTTTGGCGGAGGGTATTGATGCGGTGTGGGGAGTAGATGATTATTTTCGAGTTTGTGGCGACGGCGTGTACCTTAGTGTGGCCGCGGTAGGAGGTGCTGTCGACGAGACGGCGGACGAGGCCCTCAACGACAGAGGTATCGTGTAGAAGGACGCTGCGAGTGATTTCAAGGGATTTGATGGATGATTGGTCTTCGACGTAGGCTTGGCACCACGAGTGTATCATGCTCTCTCCGTCTTCGGGCTGCCAGTTGATATCCTTGCTGTTTGCGAGGACGGTACCACGGTGTGCCTTCTCGCCGGCTTGTGGGGTGAGCAGGTAGCGGCACTGGGTGCGTCGCTCGTCGGTACAGTGCGTGGTGTTTGTTTTGTGAATGGGATTTGGGCAGATGAGGAGGTGTGTCATTGGCAGCTTGATATCGAAGTCAACGATTGTCTCTTTCTTGTTGCCTTTGTCACCACGGCCCCTGAAGGTCTCGGTGTGTGTGCCCTTGACATGAAGGGTGTAGGTCGGAGGGTATGCGGCCTGTTCGGTGATAAACGTCGACAGAGTCTCAACTGAAGTGGAAAATGGCGAATACGTAGTCGAAATAGTTTTAAGATCGCTAGAGACGGTGGATTCTGGGACGGCGGGAATGACATGGTACCTGGGCAGTCAGCATCGTGAAAGAACTTGGGTGAGATATTGGGATTGGAGGTACGAACGAGATCTCATGCTGGGTCTGAGGGACGATGTCAGGGACGTCTTGATACGAAGGGAGATCATCTTCCTCGGGGTATTCATCAAGAGTCACGGCCGAGGCCATCGACGCAGTTTCGGCGCGGTCCGGATCATCGCGATATGACAGTTGCGGCCCTCTGGAAGTTGCTCCCGTGGGAAGCTGGATCTTGCCTCCCATGCTGACTGAGCGAGACTGGCTGGAGGAATGGAGCCAATGGGATGGTGATGGGTGACAGAACGATCAACGGTACTGCGTAAGGCGGAAAGGTAGGACGTCTAGGACATATAAGACCATGCAAAGAAGGAAGACGTTGGAGATAGTCACGGCGATGAGGATATAGGGATTGAAGGATATGGTGGAGAGGGAATACATGAAGAAGACGAAGGCGGAGAGGGGGAGAGAGAGAAGAGAGAAGAGAGAGAGGGGAAGTGAAGAAAATAGCGGCTGGTGCCTTGGTGGTAGTGGTGGTGGCGGTGGTGGTGGTGGGTATGTGGGATCAATGAGGACGACCCGTAGGATCAGTGGGATCAATAGGATCAGTGGGATGGAACATGGGGGAGAAAGCACAGCACAGCACGATATGCTGCGCCGCAGAAATAGATCCCAGTGCTTCAGAATAGGCAAAATTGCCAAATCAGGAAGTCGTGGCGTTGGTGTGTGGGTGATCTAGGCTATTTTGGGCCAGCGGTGGCGGAGGGTCACGGTGGTGGCGCTTGTCGTCTGGCGTTTAGTTTAGCGACTACCGATTATCGACTATCGATTTTTAGGGTTGAGGAAGTGGAGAAAGTGGGGCGAACAAGCTCCTTCCCTTTCCTCTCCCCGTGCTGTTCCGTACCTGGGCAAGATCCACTAGTCTAGTTTAGTCTAGTCTAGTCTCTGTTTGTGTAGTAGTATCAACAACTCTCTACTCTACTGTACATCAAGCGTTGACTTGACCATCACTCGCACTCGCTTTCATAAACAGCCCTTTCACACATATTGATAATTTATTCATACATATACTGCCGTGCTTCGGAGGTTTATTGCCATATCCTTCGTCGCCGAGATTTCGTCATTTGAGGCAGGGCAGGGCAGGGGATCAACATGCGCCAAGGGTATCCATCTCCAATAGCTACGTAATGCATGCGGGGTGGTCCAAACACACCGATTAATGTTGGCCGACAGAGTCATCGGCAACTCTTATTTCCAGGCACAAACTACTTACTATAAAGTTCAGGACCTCGAAGCATTATAGACTCGTTGATTCGTGAGCTATTTATCTCCCAGCACTCGAGGTTCCAGGAGCTCTAAAACATGGCAACGGACAGCATTGAAGCGTCCCTCGAACCAGGGCTCATCCTTCCCATGAGCCCGACCGAGTTTATCTTCCACCTTCGCGCCATTGTTGCAAGCACCCCCACCGACCAGCATGAGACAACTGTGGCCGCGATCACGAGCCAACTGCAATCTCATGTGCATAGCAGCGCCATCCCACCCGTTCTCTTTTCCATGTGGATCCCCATGGCTCTACCATACTTGCCTGAGCTACTCAAGGATGTGCTCGGCGATAAGGAGTCAAGCGGTGTGCGGAAAGCTGGTAGAAGACAGTTGCGTCGCGCACGCAGGAGCAGCAGCTCATCCGGGAATGGATGGAAAGCCCTCGGAGGGATTGAAGGCATCCGGAGCCTCTTCAATACGTTATCCGTGTCAGATGCTCATCCGCTGGCTATGGCCATCGCCGAGGGCACGAGAAGCAGAGGGGTCGCCGGAGATAAGGCAGTGGACCAACTTCTGGAGGCCCTTACCGATGGCAGCAGCGAGGTGCGGCGGCTTGAGGTGACCGACGTTGCACGTCTCCTCTCATCATGCAGCACCCCATTTATTATCGAATGGCTACTGAAAAAGCCACTGCCGTCGTTCCCTTTACCTAATCTGTTTAAATCTATTGCGGCAAGCCGCCCGAATCTACTACGGAGCATCGCGACAGGTGCCGTGAATGTTCATCCTGAGGTCAGATCTTCCTTAGTGGCAAACCTTCCAGCGAAGCTTATTTGGTCACCTGTGCCATACACACCAAAATTTACCCCTATCGAATTGTCACCAAAATCACAACCAGGAACGCGCTTCTATTTCGATCTATTACATTCGTTTCAAGCCGAACGGGGGCTTCAAACGGGTATTTCCAGCGAAGGTATCCTCAATTATGTACAAATCGCTGAAAAGCACGCCATACGGTATAAGACACCGTTCGACGATATACTGTCGTTGCTCCAACTCACAGTTGCGCTCCAGACCGAAAAACTAGAATTTGACCTATGCGATCCTCGCCCAATTGCACTGTTATACTATTGGTCTGTCGCAAAATACCCCGATTACATTCCGAATCGTTCCATCGATCACAAGAGACACCCACTGTCAGCGCTATCGCATCCTTCGCGGCCAAACGCAAAGCATCAGACAGCACTAGAAGAGCTCATTGTGCATATCATAAAGTTGGTCCCGAAGAGCAAAATCCCAACTGGCCATGTGTCCTCCAACATCCTTCGACTGTTTCGACAACTGCCAAATCAGTATTTTGCGCCCGCTGCAAAGCTACCCTTGTTAAAGCTTCTATATCGCCATATATCGACTGTGGGAGTCGACGTGGACGGCTCGCAACTGAGTGATGAAGAATGGCGACGCATTGGCTTAGATGCTGATATCTTTGCCACTCTTCCCTCTAGCGACTCCAGATGGCTATTTAGCCGATTGCCCAATTCGGCAACCGCAGAGAGTTTGATTACGTTCAGGCAAGCGGGTCCTGGGACAAGACTAGATGGTGATGGTCCCTGGTGGTACAAGCATGGTCAGTTTAAGATGCTGTGGGAAGTCGGGGATACCTCTCCAGAAGGTAACTTGCATGAAACGCTCAAATTGATTAGGAATGTGAAGGCAGAAGCCGAAAAAAGCCGGGATCCATATACCAGATCGCTTTGGGCCGAAAGAGCCGCTCGGCTAGCTATGCACAGCAAGAGTGTTGCCATCTTGAGGGACGTCACGGTTTGGTCTACGCGTTATTTGCGTGACCATATCGTTTACCCGGCAGTTACTCGGTTGTTGCTCCGCCCGGCACACACACATGATAATATCCTATCATGTGTGACGCTCCGACTGGAATCCCGTTCGGCACTTAAGGCTCTTGTTGATGAAGCAGACTCCGTTCTTTTACTTCATATTGAAACAGCCCTTCAATATCTCAGAGAGCCTAGTTTCAACCCACACGTATATAACAACTTTGGCACCTTGCTGTCTAGTATTCTTTTCGAGCGGATAGATAGGTTGCCAACCCTCCGGAGATTAGGCTTCGGGAGCGAAAATGAGCTTGTGTCGATTTTAATCGAGCCACTAACTCGATTATTAATGATCTTTGAGGAAACTAGCTTGGCTGATGGCAACGAACAACTATTTTGGACTACTCCTTACGGGTTACTAGGGGTGAACAGTGGTTTTAAGCCTCACCGTCTACTGGCTCTACCGTCTCTTGACAAGTTAGCCGGACGCCGAGACGAGATATGGGCACAGATTCGCCTCAAGCGAGACGACCTTGTTACAACCCTCGGCGAAGGCTGGCCTAGAGGGTTATCAATCCAATCTCTTCTGCCTGGGGAACAGTGGATTGCACAAGCCCTTGCAAACCCAGAGGCCGCCCCCTTCGTTGCGGACCGGGTGAAAAAGGTCGTATTTTGTGACCCCGAAATAGCTCTAGCAGAAGTGCCGCGCAACACAGATATCATTGGACCTTTCGTCGATAACTTACCGGTTGCAATCCGGTCATATGTCGGCAGCGGGACTTTGGATGAGGTGCTAGGAAGGATTCAGATCGTCTGGGAGCACTATTCTCACGTCGTTCCTGCGGCAGCCGGGCACATTGAGATGGTAAAAGCACTCTTGAAAAAAATTGCCTCAGGGGCTGGAATTGAGTGGTTGAAAGAAGATGTGGCACCTCCTCTACCGCCGTCGCTACCTATCTCCGAAAACAACTCTGGGGCTAATCTAGAGCCAGTAGAGTGGGACCCTCGACCCAATGGTGACCGTGATGACGAGGTAACTGAAATTGACAAAGTCGATGAAAAGCCCCAAAACCTACTCCAATGTCGTTTTTCAGTCCCCAAAGGCTCACCTAACTGGCAATGGCGGAATCTCGCTTTTATGAAACCAGAAAACTGTTCTCGAGCCGTGGCAGGTAACTCGAAGCCAAGCTTCTGGAGGACATGGGTCTACAAGATTCATAAGCTACCGCTGTCAAGCAGAGATGCCATAGTGGCCGCAGCCATGTTATATCTTGATGCCTTCGCAGCTGGAAATAGTCGTCTTCTTTCCAACCAATTTCCCGCCGGTGTACGCCATCCTCGATACCCACCGATGTACTTAGACTACGAATTTCTCTCCAGTGCGGGAAAATCAGACAACACCCGAGTGTACATCAATGATGCAATCGTTGCTCTTCGGAAACTGAAGTCGATTGTACCACCAGCACTATTAAGAGACTTGGCAGATTCTATGCTTAATAAGCTTGTCTACAAGAGGACTTATGACGGCAACTATAGCGACGCCAATTTTGTGATTCTCGAATTCGCTACGTTTAAAATTATCTCACTTCTTTCACTTACCGATCAACCACACCTTGCCTATGACTTGGCCTTCCGGGTGATTGAAAAGATGCCAGGCTCTTCGTCGTGGCACCGGAGACTCATTTCTGTAGGACTGTGCAAGAGATTGTGCTCCACAGACGCCGAGAAGATGCTACAGAACTTTTCATGTCTCATTTTCGATTCCATTGAGAGGCAAAATGGAAGGCAGGAAAGAGAGGACATATATATGGAGCCTGGTGGCTTAGACCCGGCAGAGAAGCAATACGCAAAAGTATCAACTATAAAGCTACTGGCTGAATTGCTTGAAAGTGGGGACTTAGTCTCGGGTGAGATCTCTCTGGATATTCTTCAATCGCTATTCGTCAAAAGCAACCACATCGACGTGAAGGCCGTAGCCCTCCGTGCAGTTAGAGAATTACTTGCAAAAAGCGTTCGATTGGGTCTTGAGCCAGACCTCAGGGCATATGAAACATTCGCGGCATTTGCTGATGCGGCAGCTGGCCCCGATGAGAGATCAATTTTTTCAGAAGCTAAATGGTTAGCCGCCGAGAATGGAGGTCCTCTTCCCAAATGTAATGACGACCGGCCCCTACTTGATATTTTTCTTGCAGCAAAGCGTAGCATACCCGCCAAGTTTCATGAAGACTACGTTCGCACTGTCTTGCTTAAGATCCTAGATGAATCTACGAAACAACATACTCGCTGGATGCGGATATTCCTTGGCAGGTGCAAACTGTCAACTAAAGAAGCATCCGCCGCTTGCTTCGGCCCCTTTATTGATGACTACACAAACAAACTGCTAGTATTATGGTCCGACTGCATTTCAAAGGATTATCTTCTCCAAAGCCGAGAATTTTCAATGGGTTATATTGACTGCGAAAGGCTTGCTCGTATCGACAAATATCTAAACGCCGGAGACCCGGAATTAGGGGAGAAGGATGATGGTAGTCATTGGAAACACTACCTCCAGACTCGTATGAATTTCAAGGTTGCATTTGAAAGACTTGGGCAGCTTGTCATTTCAAAGAACATACAGCCGCGTTTCCCAAATGGGATCACGCTCGAAGACGTCGAAGAAGAATACCTACAACGCGTTGCAATCGCAGCTAGAGCACCCCGTCATGGCTTACATGGAAATCCAATCGTATCGCTGAAGCCATTTGAGTTCGCGATTAACTTATTGTTATCTCCAAGCGATGCGGAGAATATGCCGGAGAGGCGATACCGACTCCTGGAGAAAATTGTCACGGATGTGGGAGAACTCCATTCCAAAGCCTGGCCGGAGGGACCATCCGAGAAACCTCCACTTCTACCTTCCCTCTGGAATCTACGCTGTAGCCTCGCCATGACGTCGCCATTAGAAGAGTTGTTGGAGCGCGTCAACTCTATGTGCGAAGAATGTGCCCAATCATCATTTGCTATGGGCGACTTCGAGCAGCTTGTTCGCGCTGTCGGTACCATCACATCAGACAGCCAGATAACCGTATTAGTCAAGCTGGGGGAGGCGGCACAGAGTGAGCACGATACCTTTGCAGGGTGTATCAAGGTACAATTAGTACACCGGCTTCTTCGGAAGATCAAAAATATCGCCACGATAGCGAGACGTGCAGAGGTTGAATCGCTGTTGAAGTCATGGATGGATAGCTCGAACGAGAATATCCGCAGGATTGCTTATAGTGAGACGGAAAAGTTCGCTTCTATGAAGGCCAACAACGTCTTGATGCCCCATCTGGATTACTATCCTACTTCTGAAGACGATGATGGTGAGGACGGATATGGTGAAGACGAATATGGCGAAGACGAATATGGGCAGTGATAATGTGCTGCTCAGGATGGCGTAAAATACTAGCACAAACTTGCAAACAACACAATGGGTTGGTGAAGGTAGTAATATATCTCGATAGATAACCGAATTTAATGTTCGTATGAGTACGTTTTATTTGTGTGAGCCTCCGTAAAATTATAACATATGTGTAACCCAGTTGAAAATCAAGATCAAATCAAAACCTGGTTCAAGCATAAAGATAATGTATGTCAATATCTTGTGAGTGCAAAAGTAAGCGATAGCATAAGCTTCGCAGTTGCATTGTTTGAGAGGTAAATCGTCCCAAAGCCATGTCATCTAAAAATCAAGCGTTATCAATACTCTACAAGCTGTTCACATAATCGGGGTTGCCCGCGTGATTGATTACAACCCTTTATTGATTCTGCCAAAGTCGCCCGAGATCGACAAGTTGATTCCATACTGCGGATGACATAGAGGATGACTGAGCCAGAATGTGGCAAAGTCGAGGGCCACGACGATGCACATAGGGAACCGAAAGAGAGTTTATTTTCCTAGTTAAAATTGGTAATGACATTAGCACACGGCAAGGGTATATGCAAGAAGTTCCAGTACCATAACCTAGTACTTTGCGTATGCCCGTAGACCCTTACCCCGATGGATATGATCTATATTGCCTACTCTCAAATATACGGTGGTACTGTGTCTTGCCAAGGGGCGGGTATGCAAAGGGGTTGCCACCCGGGCGGGGTGTTCCATTCCAGCGATTTGGTTTGGGGATGGGTTAATAATACTAGACCCAACTAAACACAACAAGAATGGCCCTAAGGCTCGGGTATTAGGCTAGGCGGCGAATAGCCTTTAAGCCGGGCCTCCTTGAACATTGCCGACAATCCGATCATGTATTTGTTACAGACATTTGAAGGTAAGGGATTGGCGGACGAAAAGCAGCTAACCCCAAGATTTATAAGATAGATCCAGACAAAATCTTATAAATCATTCCCGTAATGGACTGTCAAGCTTAGGAAAGATCTATGCGTGAAGAACGTATAAAAGAGCTACGGGGTCGCACTAGATATGAGATGGACCCCAAGTAACCGCACCTGCATCGGCCCACATATCCCACAACTCTGCCACACACCCCACAACATTCTATAACCATGAGCTTCCCTTCTTGGACACACACAACGCACCATGACGCCTACCCATCCATCGACCCTTCCAGACCCGATCTATGCAGCAAAGGAAAAGTAGTCATCGTAACCGGAGGTGGGCGCGGAATAGGGCGAGCCACCGCGCTCGCATTTGCCAAATCGGGAGCCAGAGCCGTCGTCATCACTAGCCGCAGCGAGACAGCAATCGCCGTCGTTGCCGGTGAGATAAACAAGCTAGGGTGTGAGGCGCGGTACTATTCCGTCGACGCAGTGGACCAGACGCAGATCCAGGAGGTGTTCACAGCGACCAAGGCAGAGTTTGGAAATATCGATGTGGTGGTCAACAATGCTGGATATCTACCCGATGAGGCCCTGATCAAGGACGCGCTGCTGGACGACTGGTGGGCGGCGTTTGAGGTAAATACGAAGGGCGGATTCATTGCAATCCAGGCCTTCGTGCAACATGCGTCGCCGGGAGCAACGCTGATAAGTACGGTGACTGCTCTGGCGCACTCTGCTTATTACCCAGGATTCTCGAGCTATGGGGCCAGCAAGCTTGCGACTTTGAAGGTGATGCAGGACGTGCATGAGGAGCATCCGGAGTATCGAGTTTTCAGCATTCAGCCGGGAATAATAGACACCGTGACATCTTCCAAGAGCAAGCTCCCAGAGCAAGACACTGGTAAATATGTCTTATTATGTTCCCTAAGTGGCATTTTGTGTTCCAAGGCTGACTCGTATCCGAAACATAGTCGATCTCCCGGCAAGTTTCTCGGTCTGGTTAGCCAGTGCCGAGTCTGACTTTGTCCGTGGGAGAATGCTGTGGGCAAACTGGGATGTGGACGAGCTGAAGGCCAAAAAAGACGAGATACTGAATGGCGATCTCTTGAAGATAGTACTGAGCGGATGGCCATAAAATTATTGTCCTTGGGTCGTTGTCATCGTTGTCATTGTCGGTCCGATTCCAGCAAAATAAATGTATCAAACCGCGTCGAACAGAAGCAGAAGTGCACTTTTACTGTGACTTTACTGTGCATCAAGGAAACGTGAATTAAAACTAGATTGGTGGTAAGATGTGAGAAGCAAAACTCCGTTGAATGCCGTCAAACAATTAGCCCGGAATATTGCGCCACCCCGTACTTTTCCGCCTTGTCATCGCACGCTGGGAGGTTTGAGTTCATCAATATACGTTGGATTCAGGTCATGTCCACTTCAACGCTGCCACCTGAGCCAGCAGCTGGCTCATATGAGCCACTCGATTTATTAGACGACGCTCCATCCTCGCCTGGTTTTTGTAAAGACAGCACCTCCCGAGCAATAGTCTGTATTTCGCTCACCGTTATTCGACCAATGGTCCATACTTCTCCCAATACTTTGATGGCACCTAGGCCCAATCTTACACGGTCTCTGGCAGCTTTATATTCCGCACCCTTTAACTTGAAGCGGCATGCTGAAATCTGAGCTAGTATCAATAATGTCAGACCGCATATAGCCAGAGGCGAGTGTGTGGTGAATGCACTTGGTAAGGTAAATAGTCCAGTGCCAGCTTCTGCAGCTTCCAGCACTTTCGTAGTATGGAAGTCAAAGGATCGTTGCTCTTCGTCTACCAACTTCTCGGATGGCGGAGGCGCACATCGAGAGTTCTGTTCGATGGACCCATATGCCAGCTGGGATCGCGGCCGGTGAAGATAGACCTTTAGCCTGTACAAAGTCAGGATACCATTTCTGGGCCGAGTGGCAATTGTCACTAGGAGGAGCATGACTCACGTATTGTAAAGCATAATAGCCTGAAACATAACCTCATCGACCTTCCCAGGCTCTTCGACAATGAGTTGCTTCTCCTTCGGGAGGTACATAATCCAATTCATCAATCTCGCATCAGCACTGACGACATCAGGCTCGAAGGGACCGCGAGGTTCCGTTCCCAGTGCCAGAATCGTGCCAACAATATGGCCCACGTCGACTAAGTAGGCAAAAGAAGAGAAAATGAGTTCCTCCCCGGCAAATTCACGGGAATTGTACTCGTCCAACGTATAGGGCCGCGGTATATCCTATAACCGATCAACAAACGCCTAGCATCACCGGAAAGAAGGCCATGCTTACCCCAGAGTTATAATTAGCATCCTCGCAGGGCAGATTGACATCTGATTTGATGTCCTGCAACGCAAACGATAGGCGGTGCCGAATTCCAGAAAAGATCCCATCAGTTATGTATAAATACCACCATGTCCTTCTCCAACTTTCAGCCAGAACGGCATTTCCCTCTCCATTCGACGTGGCAAAAGTCTCAGAGTTCATATCGATGAGGAGGGCCATGCTGATGGCACGATCGAGTATACTACGTGCATTTGTGAACTCATCACAAGAGTGCACCGCAATGGCAAAGCTCAAAAGAGCCTGGACGGAAAACCCATTGGCTGGTAAAGAATCAACTAGTAACGCAGCCTCTGCCCGTTCCTGCATGGCTACCTTAATGGAGCTCTTGGCGAATAGCGATCCGATGAACTCCAGTACTGGCAGAACATGTTGCAGTGAGGAGCTGTCCGTCTGTATCCGTTGATTTAAAAACTTTTGGGGGAGGACGTAGGGATGCGCGTCGTGGAAGAAAGCGTAATAAAAATCCAAGAGCTTTGACGAACTCTCCGGCTCTGCCATTGGTCCCACTGTGGTTTCATTGCTTGTCCCGCCGACGGATGAGAGGTCGATCGGGCTCATCCTCAAATCCAAGCTGCTGCTCGTGGAATGTGCAGAATGTGTTGCCGAGGTCACGTCACTCGCAGACCTAGACTGCCTCTCCTCCTTCTCTAATAGAGTCTCTTCATTCGACGAAAGCTGGCGTTGCTCCAAGACGGCCAGCTTGCCGCGTCCCCTCCTCGACTCGGCGTAAACGCAAGTCCTGCCACTTCCGAGGCATTGTGTGCACGCTGGGGAAGTTGCATCACATTTGGTATGACGGCTACGGCATGGGATGCATGCCAGAGAGACACGAGTCTTGGGTCGTGGCCGAGAGTTCGGCGAAGACGTTGGCGGGGGCGGAACGTCAATAGGCGGGAACTGGGAGCCCCGAGCATTGAATTCAAGGGGATTATTGAACTCTGGGGCAGAGAAGTCGTAACCAAGCCCTAACTGGAACAGGGCTATATTATTAGCAACTGCACCGTGTTGACTCAGGCCCTCTTGTTGGAACCAGGCAGTTAAATCCGGATTATTCATTGGCCGCAGCGCCTGATCTACCGTTGCTTACGGTGGGGAATAACGTGTTAGTTTTTCGCAATTGGAGAATTGCTGATCCCTATATGTCTATATAGCGGGGAGATTACAATATATATGTTTGATAGTGGCGAAGGAGCAGGATAGGGAGTATACGGGATAAGTTGATTGAGACAAACGTCGTCGTTACGAAAGTATTCGGATGACTCCTGGTGCTAATCCTGTTTGGTACTAGATCTCATAGTCGCACCCCGGAGTATGGATAGACTCACCACTTCTTGGCAGAAACGCTTAGTCATTAGTGCCAATCACAGCCATATTTAGATATTTAGTCCTGTAGTTCATCGTGTGGGGGTGTGTCTAGTTCTAGTTGTCGAGTTTGTTAGATAGGCCTGATTAATAACTCTTTCAAATCGACTTATGCACTTGAAAACCCTCGCAATATTGCCACGCCATGTATATATAAGTGTTGCTGTTGAATATTCCAAGTCTAGACGCCGCCGAAAATATCACTCCCCGACCTCATCCCTGACTGCGGGGCCGTTTCGGCCGAGGGTCCAAATGAAGGAATGGGGGCGGTTGCTAGGGTCTGGCTGTTACCGAATTTCGCGGGGTTTATAATCCTTCATTCATCCCGCTTCACCGTCAGCCTCGCTGGCTATGATGATAAACCTTATTATATATAACGTATTTCATATGCGAGTGGCCATCCCAAGCGAGTGGCCACAGAAAACGCG